>JAKTRT010000015.1:0-251854 GCA_030579895.1 Sugiyamaella grinbergsii
TATTATTATTATTATTATTATTATTATTATTATTATTATTATTATTATTATTATTATTATTATTATTATTATTATTATTATTATTATTATTATTATTGTTTCACTGGCAGAACGGAATGGAAACCTGCACACCCACTCCCAACGCTACTCTATTCCCTGCCTCTTCACTCGCCATCTATGCACACGCTTGATAACTATTCAATCCCCCCTATATTCCAACTTTAACAGCTATATCATCACCTCTATCCTCATTAGTAATCCGGACCGCCATTTCCTCCGCGTTCCCATATCCCAGAAGATGGGGGAAGACCTACGTGCTCCTACCGCTACCAAGGGGACGTCTGCAATATACGAACCCTCAGGGGTCCTATACCCCCACAAAGCATCTACCCCAATGAATGTTCAGACCCCCACTACTTCGGAATATATTTATCTATTTATCTAGGTATATAATCCAATAGAGTCCCAGTTGCCATTGTCATAGTAATTGTCCTTAAGAATGAACCCCTTTAATATCAATTGGGTATTTTCAATACGGGCAATATCGCCGAAAGCTTTGTTCAGGACCTTCTATTATATCCCGCTGAAACTAGAGGAGTCAATGATATTAAGCACTCAGCAGTCGCAATTGGCTCAGGAACTTCAAAGCAAAAGCTCAGGAGTTCATTCAGTCTACTATTTCTGTTGGTCAGAAGAAGGGCCTCGATGTCGGATCTCAGTTACAGAATGTAGCTACTTACGGATCTTACCAGGAAGTTGTCAAGGATAAAAACGTCGGTGTCGTCTACATCTCTACACCCAATGCTCTCCATTACTCATGCTGCTTATTGGCACTACAATGCCAGAAAGCACGTTCTATTAGAAAAGTCATTTACATCTAAACACCTCAAGCTGTCCATCTCAGCTTCATTGTTGCAAAGGAAAAGGACCTTTTCCTCATGGAAGAGGTGTGGACAAAGTTCTTCCCCCAGACCCTTGAATTGCAAAAGCGTTTATTTGAGGATCGTGCAATTGGAAAAGTGAGAAGAATCTCGGCAGACCTCAGTAAATATGCCGAGACCGATCTTTCACATAAGAAATATATGCCATCATTAGCTGGCGGTACTCTGTTGAACCAGGGCATGTATGCGTTAACATGGGCTTTTGTCTTCGGCTATCGGGATCCAGAAAACGAAAAAAAACTTCCAGTCTCGCAGTCAAAAATCCACAAGTCGACGTCGATCAATCGGTCGGCGTCTTTCTGGTATTCCCTGGCTCAAATACGTTATGCGTAGCTACTAGTTCAATGGACATCACGACTGCCAGTGGCCATTCGGTCTTAATCGAGGGCGACAATGTCTACGTTGGAATCCCTAGAAGCGCCAACAGACCCGAGAATTATAAAATCACAATAGATGGAAAGACAGAAACGGCTGATTTCGATGTTCCTGGCTATGGATTCTATTTAGAGGCTGATTCAGTTGCTCGTTGTATTAGAGACTATCTGATAGACAACCCTTTATGTCCTCTCAAGGAGACTATTGAACTTATGAGTGTTATGGGACCAAACCCGTCAACAAAGCGGAATTCAATTTCCTGTTGAAGTAGAGAACCTCATGTAAGACTGTAAGTAGAAAATACTATGATACTCGTCGCACTAAAACAAAATAGCTGAGCTATTCTGGACGCCCATTAACTATATATAATAATAACATTGTTAGATTAGCTTTATATATCTAATAAGCAATTCCCAGGTGTAGATATTTCACAGGCCTCCCATTTAACCCTTTGGCAGTAACTTTCTGTTTGATACCGGGCTCTAAATCCAGGCAGTTATCATCAAACTTCACGTCATCATGCTCAAGATCGAAAATAAGTCCCTTGACAGGAACATCAGACAT
Source organism: Sugiyamaella grinbergsii (assembly GCA_030579895.1). Taxonomy (NCBI): domain Eukaryota; kingdom Fungi; phylum Ascomycota; class Dipodascomycetes; order Dipodascales; family Trichomonascaceae; genus Sugiyamaella; species Sugiyamaella grinbergsii. Next base: position 1,881 of record JAKTRT010000015.1, read on the forward strand.
GACGGAAATCACGTCGCCGTCAATTGATATGCTAATATCTGACTGTTTAAGATCGAGATACTTCAAAGGTTGGGGCCAGTTCGAAGTCCTTGCCAACGTACCATTAGAGCCCTCTAATCTCGCAAAAACAATACAAGATTCACTTTCTTCATTTAACAATTCAACAGTCAACTCTGTACTGCAATTGGCCTTCAATACCGCGTCGGAAATTGACTTTGTCCATAACCGGCTTCCATCGACATAGTAACCATTTAAAACCAGATTAGTAGTAATATCTGCAAGCGTGAAATTCGATCCCCAGAGCTCTATCGACGTATTCTTTTCAACATTGACGCTAGTATATTTCGACTTTTTGATTTGTTCAGTTTTCCGGAAAACACCCACTGAAACATCAGCAATATCTCTCTTAATGGCGAAATACGAAGCCTTTGGTCTTAACGAATAATCTGCTAACGACCAGCTTACAACTGGCCAGCAATCGTTCAACTGCCAAACCAAAGAACCAGCACAGTACTCCTTTCCAGGACCCTTCCATAATCGTCTCCAAGACTGATATGCACAGCTTAAAGCTTCAGCCTGAAGTAGTTGAGTAGCATACACATAGTGCTCCATGGAATATCCATGCCTGAAATTATCAATCAAATACAAAGCTAATGATGACTGATCCCGAGGTGCCTTTTGATGATCATCCATAACCTTTGACTGAGGATATTTATCCTTCTCGCTCGTAATAAACTCATTTATAGTTTTCATGTTTGGATATGACTTCATTCCAAATTCAGATACAAATCGCCCAGAAACTGTATGATACTCTTGGTATGGCAATTGTTTTCCATCAGCCATCCAAACTTCCCATGAATGAGTATCACCATGATCTTTGGAATTACTGGTTTTTCCTCCCCAGGGAGATCCATAATGGTAAGGAACGGTTGTAAGCGTATCACACACATCTTTCAAAATTGTCTCATAAATAAATCTAGCCGAGAAGTTGGTCTTCAGCCAGTTTTCTGGGTTCATATCTTTAGTGTCATAATCCAGTTTATAATGCTCTGCAAACATGTAATCCTCGTTATTACCGCACCACAAGGCAATTGAAGGGTGATGTCGCAATCGCTTAACATTATAAATGGCTTCCGCTTCTACGAGAGATAGATAGTGTTTATCAGTAGGATAAGCACCGCAAGCAAACTGAAAGTCATTCCATACGAGGATTCCCAGCTCATCGCAAGCATCATAGAATGCATCATCTTCGTAGACACCTCCTCCCCATACACGAATCATATTTTGGTTACCATCGGCGGCCAATTCGACCCAATTATGGAGTCTCTTTGCGTCCACATTGGGTAAAAACGAATCACAAGGAATCCAGTCGGATCCTTTACAGAAGATTGGAATGCTATTCACTTGAAAGAAGAAACTAGTACCTTCTTCACCTAGCAAAGGTTTCTGAATCAATTCTAATGATCTCAATCCGACTTTGATTGTCTTGGTGTCAATAATCTTATTTGATGAAACAAGATGCGTTCGAAGGGTATATAAGGATTGTTTTCCATAACCAATTGGGTACCATAATTCGGGGTTCTGAAGATCAAATGTTACCTTTGTACCTCCATTCTCAGTACGTATTACATCTCCGGTTGGCGAAACAAGTTCGAATTGGGTCTCAACCGAGTCACTTCCAGAAATTTCACTTGAAACGTTCAGTTTGACATCCGAACCTTCAAAATCGCATTCATACGAAACATCGGCAATTCTCGAAAAATATCTTTCAAGCCAGATAGGCTTCCATGGCCCGACTGTCAGTAAAGTAGGACCCCAATCCCAACCATAATGATAAGGAGCTTTCCTGACTGCCAGCCTTGAAGCAGTAACACCGTTCCAGCAAAGAAACTCTCGGCCATTCTTTTCTTCTAAGTTCTCACCAATGATATAAGTGGACTGGAAATGAATTAAAAGCTCATTTTCCGGTTTCAGTCGTTTGGAAACGTCGACTCGATACTGAAGAAACATATTCTCAGCATAGAGGATTTTGTCTCCGTTGAGGAGTACAGTAGCATGAGTATCGAGACCGTCAAACACCAATTCTGAATTAGAAGCTTGGTCTCCCTCTGCACTAAAGGTAGTCTTATAGATCCATTCCCTCTCTCCAATCCACTGGACTTTAGATTGATTAGAATCCAAGAAAGGATCAGGGATTTTACCTTGTGCAAGGAGGTCGCATTGGACCACGGTCGGGAACTGAGATACTGGAGAGTAATCCGAGTCTGGCTTGTCAGCTTGCTTGAATTGCCAGCCAGAATCAATTGATTGCTTAATCATTTTATACGACGATATATTTTATTTGTTTATAGAGAACAGATGGAATCGGTCTTTAAATAGGTGAGATATTAAGTCCCCAGTCGCTGTTTTGCGGGGGGTGTGCATCGCTCTGCGACCCCCACTCGGACTCTAAAAACGAGGATTTAGCCGGGTGGAACGGACAGAGTGGGATAATGGAGAAATGAGACGAGATTGATAGAAAGAGTAGATACTATAGAACGGTTAAATTGAGAATGAGAATAAGCCAGTTGAAAGTTGAAAGTTGCAGGTTGTTGAGGCTTGGCGAGCCCGTTGTTGAGATCGATGATGAAGTTGAAAAGGAGAAGAAACGGTGAAGGAAACTGCCTCTCAAAACTCCGCATGGTGATATGAATACGTTCCGATATTGAAAAACTAAGCAGGTAGTGAAAGTAGAGGAGGACCAAATGTGAATTGGATATATACTTTCCCACCAGCGAAAGCCACTTTCTCGAAACATTAATCTAGCACTCCCTCTGTCGTCCTACCTGGAACCTCGAGATCGTTATCAGATGCAGGAGTTACTAAATAGGAAGTTTACCCTTGTCTACAATTCCCGCGAAGTAGAAATATTGGCTTCGAGAAATTTCAATTTGACGTCGAATCCGACTTCTCATTTAACATTAACATCATATCAAATCAACAAGCATACCGTCAATCATGAGAAGGCTAAATGCTTGACAATGTTCGATAGCGACAGCAATAATAATGGAGTGGGGAATACTAAGAAAAGACCCGCATCAGACGAATTTACCTCGGAAAGGACCAAACGTCAGTTAGTGGATCATTTAGCACAGTTATCGCTGGATGGCGGGATAGAACAGAAAAATGTCAGAGGCAATGGCATCCGCAATACCAACAAAATACCCGCTAGTGCTTTCAGACTGCCGGAAGATGACTACATGGATACCAGTGGGCCCAGTACAATATTTATTCCATCCGTAGACGAGTTTCTGTTGCAGGAAGGGGACGATGATGAAGCAAAAAAAAGTAGGAACTATTTTCTTAACGAATTGCCGTTATCGGTGTTGAGTAACCGACTGACTGCAAAGCTCCATTTCTACCAACGTCCGTCCATTGCATTGATAAAATACGAACGTCCGTTGCTGACCCTTTGTCGACCGTTTCTGACCCGGCATCCAAGTCTAAAGTTTGAGCCTCTGCCAGTCGTTACAGATGACGATTTTAGAATGGCAAATGACGATAGTGAAGAAATAGGGGTTGAGTTGATGAATATCGATTGATGTGTGGAGTTAGGCGTGAAGATTCTTAGTAATATATAATGAGAAATATTCTAATTTTTACATCAGAATTGAATATGAGTGCGGAGCTCATAATAAGAAAATCGACTCCTTCATACCATGAGCGTAAAGTACAGCTTGTATATAATGAATCCAGAAAATATCCTATTCTATACTTCAGTATAACTAAAATATGAAACCAGTACAATAATATAAATATCAACAGTTGACCTTCTATCAATCATGCTACTAACCAGCTTTTTTTTTATTCATTAAATATAACTTACATAACATTAATCCACCTAATACGTATGGAAACGTAATGGACCAGCCCACTTTCTTAACTTTGGTCCATAGATATAAATAAAAACAATTAAACAGATGGCAAAGGCACAGATACCTGCCATGGCAGCAAAGGCCGCAATGGCTCCGGTCTTGCCTACCCATCTCACCATGAAAAAACTAACAACAAAACCACCAGTAGTTCTTGCGAAATTAATCCAGGTATTAATCTCACCACTGGCTTGTGGATAACAATCAAGATTATAAGCATTCAAAGCCGTGGTCAAGATCATAATTGAGAATACATATAAACCCCAACCAAGACTTGCAATCATATAATGATAGTCTCTTTCCAATGCGAACCCAAGTACGAGCAAGCCAGAAATAGTAAATGGGAAAGAAATGAAAATGGCTCGTAATCTCACTTCGGGAACAAACTCTCCATCGTGCTGATTGATATACCTGTTACCGATATAATCATGGAGCCAATGACCAGTGAGCTCTCCGATAAGAGTGGCTACTATAGGAGTGAAGTAGAAAAAGCCAATTTGTTTAAGGCCAAAATGGTATTCAGTAGTGAGGAAGATGGATAAAGTGGTATTGATTCCTACGACCCAAGCAAACGTTAGGGTGTAGTAAAGCGCACTAAAGAATACGGTTGGCTTCAAAATAACAACCACTGGTCTCATAACTGCTTCTCTAAAGGTATTTCTCAAGTGTCTTGACTTGTATTGTTCGACGCCGAGAAGACGGAGGATTCGAGATCCTCTCTTTGGTTGCTCGTGTTCAGGAATGGTTCTGTCGTAGAAAGTTTCGTCAATAAATAACACGGTCAATATCAATGCTAATCCCGTGAGAATAGAATACAGACCGAATGGCCACTGCCAGTTGTTGGTGGTATTTAGCAGAAACGCAGATAGTAAGGGGCCTAGATAAGGCGAGAAGATGATGAAACCACATAGGATATTGACCTTTCGGGGCTTTTGATAGAAGAAGAACAAATCTTCAATGAACATGAGTCCGCCAGACTGCGAGACAGTGGAGAAGAATCCGTTTAAAATTCTTGCGGCAGTGAATTGATCAAAAGTAGATGCAGTGGTACACCAGATAGCCGTCCATACTGCCATGACCAGGAACCAGAACATCACTGGAGCTCTGCCAAAGTAATTGGATAAAACGTTGACGAAAAGACCGCCACCTCCCAACATAAAGGCATTTCCTGCTTGTGAATGGTTTACGGTATCGGGCGTGATCCCCCATACGGCAGCTTGAGGGATCAATGTGACGGCTCCAGTGGCACTACCATAATCTGGCAGAAAAGCAGCGAACGACACCACTAGTAGAATGATATTTTTTTTCGTCTCGCTCCAGTTGAGCGGATCTAATGGACTATCACTCGGCTGAGGATCAAGCAAATGACCGTGTTTGTCAAACTTTAAAGGGCCTCCACCCGATGGAGACGAGATACTATTTTCTTCCTTGGATACTTCCTCGACGGCTTGGAATGTATCTTCTTTCATTTCAAATGCCATAATAATAATCTATTCTTTTTGTGAATCAAATCGCTAATATGAAGAAGTTCGTGACTTTTGTGGGTGAATAGCTAGAATCGTTCTTTTCTATCGACCCAGATCTATCTATATATATATATATTAATACTTCGTCGCTATCGGTCCTTGATAAGATGTACCCCGCAAATCATGGTGGAATATCAATCTGCCAAATGGTAGTAGGGACCGCACTAGCTCATCAAGACTTTTTTTTTTTCGGTCCTCAGAGTATGGTTCTAACGGTGGTAGTTAAGCAGCGTTCCGGCGGTGAAGGCCGGTTTAAAGCCGTGCGTAGTGCAAGCGATATCGCGCTTAGGCTTGGGCCAGAATAGTTTAATATCCAAATGGGACTCATGTCAGTTATGCGGCAGAACAGAAGACGCATCGCTTGAACGCTTTTCCTCGTCCGCCGATGGGGAGGGCGCACCAGGGGAATATTTATTATCCAGCGGAAGAAGATTCTACATGTACAGAAGAGGGAGATGGAGGGGAAGTTCCCCGCCGAATGGGAGAGAGAGCGTTGGTAGGCAGGAGGTGGTCGCTGGGGAGGGAGGTGAACCAAGCAAACTCCGCGAAGCGGAGCTACGGGTCTGGGCAGAGCCCAGCCGCCTGAGGCAGAATCAGTTCGGAACCGACGTCTATGTCAGTAGACTATTACGGACGGCAGGGCCAGTTCCTGGAGAAGCCGGAAAATCGGCGAGTCGGTTATTTGCGGGGTGGGGGAAGAAACGGCATATGGTGACCGCCAGTTAAAAGACCAGAAGATGGTCAGCAAGCGCAGTGCGTGCGACTGTTGACTTGCCTATTTGGATGTTCCTGGACAGTTATGTAGGATGTAATTTGTAGCGCTCGCTTGGCCGGACTTGGGGTATATGCGATGCTGGCTTGCTGGACAAGTGATAGAGGTAGTGGTAGTTGTATAGACGTAGTAGTCCGTCCCTGTCCAGCTGCTAATGTGTGACGCCAGATCCGCACTGGGTAGTCAAAACGGAGTTCTGTTTCCCAGGGAGCTTAGTCTCAGTCTAATTAGAGGTACCCCATTTACAAGCCAAGACTATAAAGCGAGTCGAACTTCGCTTACCCCGCAAAATATAGATCTAGATGTCACGAAAAGTATTAGGATGATGGAGATGGAGATGATGGCGGCTTGTAGATATCGTGGACTATCTAGCTGGGTTATGTAAATAATGGGATAGTAGATATGATTGCGGTGTATAGATATAGTGGAGGTAGCTTTCTGTTCTAAGTAGATAGTGGAGATCTCTTCTTGGAGATGACGGCGGCCTCTAGATCTCGTGAAGAGTAGCTTGCTGTATTATGTCAGTAATAATATGATCGATACGAAAATGCTCGAGTTATTGAGAAAATTTAAACATATTCAACTAAAAAGCATGTAAATCATGTAAATTAAATAATATAACATAACTATTTATTACTAGAATCTATCATAGCCTTTTTAAATGACATAACTAGATTACGAGCTTAATCCGATTATATATTTGGCTCAGTGAGACGAAGAAATATCGGGTGTCATCGCCACTGTATCCACTAAATCTGTATATCCACGTATGTGAGAATCATAATCTTGTCTAGATCCTATACAATAAGTAGATAAAGCAAGGTTTTTATTTACACGCTGTTGAGTTTATTTATTTAAATGATTCGGCATCTCGGACAACTCACTAAGATTTTAACAAAAAAACGGAAACCCCTTTTTCGGAAGTTTAAGTCTACAACCTGTAAGCCTACTGGAGCATTTATTACCTATCTCTGCCGTAAAACCATCGTCCATACCGCTTCTAGGCCCTTCACGAACTTTGACTTCTCTCCCGCGGATGTTCGCATAAGAGATAATAAACATCCTCGTCTTCCCCACACGAACACCGATGAGGATGGCTATCGATATTAAATTACTGAACTAGCCCACAGGACCTTTATCTGCTGCATTGTATAACAAAGTGTGAACGACCGGTAAAACTAAACTCCCCTTTGCAGACGTCTCATACTGACACTCCCATGTTTCACGGCGTTGTTGGGATATTTTCTTGGTACTGCGTCCGGCGGCTGGGCTCTGTCCAGACCCGTTGTGCTTGCTTCGCAAGCTGCTCGAGTGTCGGTGCAATCATTTTCTTCAGTGTCAGCTTTAGTTGAACTTTCTTGCTCGCCCTTTTGTTGTTATGGCCTATGTTAACAGTACATCGACAACGATATCTACACCAGCAGCTAGGATAGCATACGTTCACTGAACCATCCACACACTTCGGTGCACCGTATCTACACCTCCAAATAAGATAAACATAGATAAATTAATAAATGACAAGTTACTTCCCTTCTTCCGTTCTTCCCTACTTCCCTACTTCCCTACCTCGACGCTCCCTGTTCCATTTTCGTCAACATAGTATCAACTTGTTCAGTATCTTCAGTGAGAACCTTGGCAAGATAGGAAATACCAGTCTGCTGGGCCTTGAGAATCTTAGACAGCTTGTCAAGCTGCTCTTCATCCCTCTCCCAATCAAGAACGCTGGAAGATCCAATGGCTCCAGAACCATTGGATGCAGACCCTGAACCGGTAGCAGAGCTGGCAGTATTGCCGTACACGGAAATCTGATGATCAAGAGCACGGGCCCGTTCTCGAAGCACTTTCATCCGAGCCCATACTTCGTTAATACGGCCAAATACTGCCGGGTTATCGATCTCCTTGTTCAGGCCCTCGAACTTTTGTTTAAGTACCTCTTCATCTGGCCGTAATACGTAACCTCGGCTCTTGAGAACTTGGATCTTGACTGCCAGTGCCAGCGTTCTATGAACCAATTTACTATGACGCGCTTTCATTTCACTGATCTTAACCGTCGTATACAGATCGTGACGGGTTGTAAGCTCGTTTAATTTATTATTGATCTCATGCATTCTTAACCGATAGGCATTCACTTGCTGCTGTTGAAGAGCCACTCTCTTTTGTAGGTCCGAGAACCCAACCGCCAATACTGGCACTGACGAAGAATCGGGCCGGTTTTTAATTGCTTCGTCCCATTTCGCTTGGACCTGTCCCGGAGGAATTGTGTATAGCAGCGCCTGATCAGCAGGCACTTTATTATAAAAGTAATATTGGAATCCACAATTAGGACTAGATGGATCACAGGAATCCTTGATTTTCTGTAGTTGATCCACCACCGAGGGAGATAAATTAGCAGCCGCTTGAGGCCGAGGTTGGCTCTGAGTCTGTGAATTGAAGCTAATATTCATGGACGAGCCCAAATTAGTCGACTGATTAGCAGTAGCAGGATTGCCAAACCCGGTACTAGGAGCAATCGTGCCGGGGCCATTGGCTGATGGTCCAAACAGCGAAGCGCCAGCTCCACCGCCGCCAAATGTCGATTGACTAAGCTGATCAGATGGTTTTGACCAAGAAAATGACGGTTGACTCATTTCCAACTGTATCGGTGTCGACTATATAGACATGAAATTTCAGCTTCACGAACTTTTGTTTACCTCGTTCAAGGTAGATTAGGGTTGAGCGACCGCCGCGCGGGCCGCAGGGGGAGTTGGAAGCCTCCGGCGGCTGGGCTCTGCCCAGACCCGTAGCTCGCTTCGCTCGTTTTATGGGGGAATTGAGGATGTCTATCTAGGAACAAGCGAGGAGTGTGAGGTTGTATTTGTCAAAGTTTACTTCGGCGTTTGGTTAGGCTCAAACATGGATCGAGCTTACGGGCGGCGTGCGGCGCATACTTGGTATCGAAGCGAGATGCCACTACCGGCACCAGAAACCGCGACTCCGTCCACAAACCCCTTAAAAACGAGCGAAGCGAGCTACGGGTCTGGGCAGAGCCCAGCCGCCAGAGGCAGAAGGACCCGGAACTTCTATAGGTTAATTGGGAATTAGAAGTACAGGTTACGCGTAAACGAAGAAAAGAATACGAGGCATCAATTAGCTAGAAGGAAAATGGCTTGAAGGAAATAAAATTAGCAAGTCAAAAGGAAAAAAGATAGAGGGGATGAGAGGAAGAGGATAATTTTGAAACCCGCTCTTGTGTGTCATAACAGAATAAACCAAATAAAAGCAAAATATAAACCGTACCTGCCGAGTTTAAAAGCGAGAAAAACGGTTCGTGAGGGGGTTTTTGTTGAAATCAGATGGTTTACAAAAGAGCAATGGCAATACCAGCAGCAGCGGCCATGAAACCACTGTTGACGATGATAGACCCAGCGGCTCCCGAAGCTTCGGTGTTGGTAGCACTGGCAGAGGTACTAGCCACGGCGCCGGAAGTGGGAGCAGGCGTAGATGACAGAGCCGCGGACGAAGAACCATTGTTGAAAAGAGCAGTTGACATGGAAGAACTAGTAGAGTTGGTGAAACTAGTGGAGGTGAGGAGAGTGGAGGTGGTGGTTGCATTGACCATGGTAGAGATGGTAGAGGAAGAGGTGGTGGACGCGATAGAAGAGGAGTTGGTCAAAGGAGTGGACGAGGGGGGAGCAGAGCTGGTAGTAGCATTGATAGCAATAGCTACAATTGGAGCAGGCTCGGTGGTAACGATAGCTTCAGTTGAAACAGCACTAGATTCATGGTAGACGACCGAGCCAGAGATAACGGTAACGTAATCGTAGATGGTTGAATACACGGTGGTAGTGATTTCAACTGAAGATTGAGCAGAGGCAGTAGCAGCCAAAGCAAGAAGGAGAGAAGGAATAGCTAACTTCATGACGAAAAAGACGCGGGCGGGTATTTGATAAAAGGGGGGTGAGACGAGTTGAGTAGTAAAACTGGAAGAACGCGAGAAAATAAAGGAGTGTAAAAGTCAAAACAAACTGAAGCAACTTACTAACCACTGAAGTTTTTAAATGAGGGAAAAACAGTTGGTTATAATGGCGCGTAAAAGTACCAAGACTGAAAAAATCTTGAGATCACTCCGAGTACGTGAAGTTAGAAGAGAAGAGAAGTTAGAAAGAAAATAGATAGGAGAAAAAAAAAACATAAAAAAGGAATGAGTAGTAGTAGCGTAGCCCGGGATCGCCAGTCCGGGTGCTACCACCACCAACATCGACACCCTAAATTCTGGGCTTGATTGCAGGTACACCGCAAACCTGTCGAGAGTGCGAACAGGCAAGGAGGATCGCAGGGTACATGGCTCTATTGGGAAAAAGGTTGCAGAAATCTTCTGCAATCCATTGTGTACATATGCCTCGTTTTGGTAAGTAGGGAGAAGCAAAATATGCAACGATAAAATAGGAAACACTGTAAACAAGAAAAAGCAACTGGGGGCCGGCGGCGGCTAGGGTAGAACACATGAAACCGGTGCGCGAGAGCGAGCCGACCTACGATACTGTGTATAGTGGAATAAGAAAGAAGAGGAAGAGGAAGAAAGGGAAAAAGGGAAAAAGGGAGGGCCCATACGACGGACTGACTTGAGAGTAGACTGGACTATGGATTATTAAGAGCAGTTCAAGTCAATGGTTCGCACTTTGAGTACATACCAATACCATTGCGGTCACGATCGATCCTGTATACCTTCTACAATACTCGGGAGTTTGGATTCTTGTTGAAAATTTTATTGCAGTAGAAAACTGATAATTAGGCTGCGATCACCGGATAGAACCGATACTCGGCCATCAGGAATGGACGTATATTACATACCCCCATTGCCAACGCAGTATGAGCATATTCCAGCCAAACGCAACCGGGTAAAGAAAGCACTGACCGGTGGGAGGCACTTGCATCAGAGTAGACCAGCAAGAAAAAGAGTCCCAGTTGACGTACCAATCGGTCGGGCCCACGTAAAGGACTTCAGTTCTGCCATTGAGTTCCAGCCTGGCTCACGAGAAAACCGTCTTCACGAGACACCCCCAACACCTTGCCCACGAGGTTTCCTACTTAGGACGGCCTGCGAGGATCCTGCACCCGTTTAGGACGCATCGCTACATACAGTTTAAGTAATTTAAATTCCATTCCTGGCAGAAGGACAGGGGTAAGCAGAACCGTTAGAATCGGTCGAGAGTGGAGGTAAAATCGCAAGACAAGAGGTTAAAAATTTAACGTTCAGTTGAGCAGCGACGACAGGCGGATATACTAATACATGCAAATGAACAGGGATTAGAATGGGTCGGTAATAATGGTCGAGCGTATCGAGCAACAGGGAGTTATTATTCTGATTGCCGAATTGTCCATGCGTACACATATGCCATCCAGTGAGTTTCGTTCTTTGGCCGACCAATTTACAGTCTGCACAGTGCTCTACGCGCTGCAGACATTTATTACTCTGTCGTGTATAATAATATCTTAAACTATATATCCCGTCTCGAGGAAGCAACGTGTCTGGACAGAAAGATCCTTTATATAAGTCTCGTTCAGCAACCGAGAAAACCCCTTGATGTGCCATTTGTTTCACGTTACGTCCGTCCCGTCCGCCCGTCCCCGTTTTCGAGCGAAGCGAGCCACGGGTCTGGGCAGAGCCCAGCCGCCGGACGCACACACAAACGACACCCAACGTAGGTAAAAAATAAATAAAATTGTATTATATAAACAGATCATTCTAAACGGCGCTCTAGTTCAAGCTCGATCTCTTCCAGAGCTCGCATTTGAGAACGAGTAGTGAACGGCTGCCGTTCTACGAAATTCATGACTACTTCCAGATAGCTGAGGACCTGGCCCGGCGACGGGAGAAGGGCATTCGAGTCTACAGTGACGACAGCCATCTTAGCCGCGTCGACCGAGCCATCGTCGTCTTCTTCGTCGTCGATTTGAGAAAGACCAAGGTGGTAGTTGATTATGGCTTGAAGGACCTCAGATTCGTCTACATCTTCAACGCCGACCGACTCTTCCGCGGAGAACCCAATGAAGCTTCCTAGGTCGATCATGTCCGTCAGTTGCTGGGTCTGCCACAGCTGGCCGTAGCTAGATTCTAGGATCTGAGGGGTCGGGAAATTGATATTAGACGATATGTTATTGTTAGGAGCCTCGCCCATAAGGTTGGACGATGGAGGAGGAATTATTAGCGCCGAGGAACCGTTGGTGCCATTACTAGAAGTGCCAGAAAGGAGTTTTTGTCGCGCCTGTTTACCAAGAGACGGCAGAACCGAAGCTTCGTGAAACGCGTACTTGATTGCTTGAGGGGAAATGTCATGATCCCATGCCTTTACAGCCCATCGCAGAGCCTCGCGCATCGTCACGATCTCAAGCGGATTCTGCCCTTTGGCAAACGACTGGCACATGAAATCCAGCCAATGCTTGCGATAGAAGATCTTGAACTGGTCAATAATGCCCTTATCAAGAGGCTGGAAAAAAGACACAGAGTTCGAAGGAAGAAACTGGACGCGCACGTTCGATGGAGGAGGCGCTTCAGCCAGTCCTTGAATATGAGCAGAGAAATTGTCCATGACCAGTAACACCGATCTCGATCCAACATGTTCATAGAACGCTTGTAGCCACTCTTCCATAATGGATCCAGTCAACCACGCGTTCTCATTCGACCTCCAATGACTGTCAATCGCAGGGAGGTTGACATTGGCGAGACTGCGGTACTCGCGGGCCCTTCCTATACTCCATAAAGGCAGTTTATCAGTGCCAGAAGCATTTGTAGAAAGCACCAGAGTAATTTTCGACCGATCACGAGCACTAGTATTTGTAGTCGGAGGTCTCCTCCAGAAAAGACTTGTTTCATCCATAGTATAGATATTTTCCGGAGCGTAATTACTGGTCAGTTGCTGGATTGACCGAATGTCCACTGCCGTAGCATCACCGTACTGCTTATAAGTCTTATAACGGCCCTTGAACCGAGACACCCAGCCATTGGAGAACGTGGGTGGGTTCTGGTCAGAGTACATAGGGATCTGTTGCCAGATGGTTTTCGCAGCCTTGGTTAGCGTTTCACCAGACACTGCCGATGGGAACGCGCTCTTACCGCGCTTCTTTTCAATTGCTTGAAGATAATCGAAAAGAATGGCTTCGAGCTCTGGCCATTGCGCGCTTCTTTGCCGGAACGCAGAAGAAGGGGCGCCCACTGCGAAATCCAAATGTTTGTACCGATCGTGCAGAGAATGAGAAATGGCCGCCTGACTGATGACACGGTTAAAATTCTCATGAAACCAGATGATGGACTTGGCCTGGCTTGGCCGTGGGTCTTGCGAGAAAAACCACTCTCGTAGCGCTTTTCTCTGTTCGTGAGTAATCGCCGTCCGCTTGACCCGAGGCTTGCTGGAGTCGTTTGGATCCTGGTCGTCGTCTTCCGGCACTCCGTCATCGTCGACAACGCCAACGTCTACGTCTACGCCCACTTGTCCTCCGTTGCCCGACACAACACCATTGGCAACATTTGCGACCGCGGCTGCCACGGCCGCTACTGCCTTGGCAGCTTCTTCATCAGTGGCACTAGACACCGAATCATGGTTGGGCGTATGATGGCCATGGCTTGGGTCGCCCAGTCCCATACCAACAACCGCAGGATCTAAATTCGACGCGAGTCCATGAGCAGCAACTGCGGCAGCCGCCGTAGCCGCATCCAGACCATGATGATGGTGGTGGTGGTGATGCTGATGATGATGGTCGGTCAAGCGCGTGTCGACGTATGAATCCGCGACGTCTACGCCATTAGCGTCCTTCAAGCTATCGTCCACGTTATCATTTCCGCCCCTCAGGATATGGTTGGCGGCGTTGTTGGCGGCTTGTAAAGCGGCCGCCGCGGTATTCGACGCTTCAATTAGGGCCGGGTCATGGGCAAAATCGCTATCATCAACGTGGCCCTGCTGTTGGCTCTGTGGTTTGCGGGCTCGAGGCATCGTCGTTTGTTTTGCTCCTCAGATTATATTCCTCGGCGTCAGTCGCGATATCACTATATCAAACACTCGTGCTTCACCGTCAGTCGTTCGAAATATCAATATAAAAATATCTTCTTCACCCACTCGCTATAGCAATGTGAACTGTAGGAACGAAACAGAAAATGTGCGAACCGTGAATTATCCGCTATTTTATATAATATCCCAACCGACCCCACCACCGCCCGCTCGCGCGCCTCCTAGCCGTGCGTCTCTGCGCATTCCGTTCTCGACAAAACGCCCAGGCGGTAGGGGGTCTGGCGCAGCCTCCGGCGGCCGGGCGCTGCCCGGACCCGTTGTGCTCGCTTTGCGAGCTCGTGTGGCTGGTTGGCTGAGCCCTGGGCAGCTCGCGAAGCGAGCACAACGGGTCCGGGCAGCGCCCGGCCGCCGGAGGCTCAGCCGCTCCCCCCCTCCTCCTGGGTGGTGCTAATTATCCGGGCCAATGACGCCTGGGCCGCTACTGCGCGCGGGCCCAGCAGGCTGGAATTGGGGCCCGGCTATCTCAGACCCTGATGCACACTATCAGCTTCTAGTCAGCTTCTAGTCAGCCTCTAGTCAGCTTCTTGTCAGCTTCTAGTGCCCCTAGCGCCCGCAGATAGATCCGCGGAAAAGGAATAAAACCTGCAGCAGGGCCGGGCTGGCCCAGCCCTTGTTATAGCGAGATGATGAGATTGCTTGCTAGCGGTATATAAAGCGGTCTTCGGGGTTCAGGTTGGGTTCCTGACTCTTATCACGCCAAAAACGCAATTGTTGTGTAGAAAGCGAGATTGAAGAATGGCTCTCGACCGGCAAATTACCGCCGAGGAAAAGCGATTGTCTGAGGACACCGACAAGAAAAAGTATTGGAAGAGATGGGGGCCATATTTGAGTGAGCGTCAATGGGTAGGTTAAACCGGACAGGCGTGATCCGAATGGTTTACTAACTATTTTAAATAGGCTACTGTCCGAGAAGATTACTCGCCTAATGGTGACGCCTGGAGCGACTTTCCTCACGATCATGCCAGATCAAGAGTGTATCGATGGGGAGAAGACGGCATTGCTGGAGTCAGTGATAACCATCAGCAGCAGTGTATTTCGTTTAGTTTCTGGAACGAAAAAGACGACTTCTTGAAAGAGAGATTGTTCGGGCTGACTGGCCATCAGGGCAATCACGGGGAAGATGTCAAGGAAGACTACTACTATCTGGATAATACTCCTACTCACTCGTTTATGAAGTATTTGTATAAATACCCCCAGAAAAAGTTCCCGTATGAAGAGCTGGTTGAGGCTAATGGCCGTAGGAGTAGAACCGAAGCTGAATTCGAGTTGAATCATACTGGCATCTACGATGATAATCGATACTTTGATATTTATATTGAAATGGCCAAATCTCATGACAACGAGGAGGAGTGCTTGTTCCGAGTCACCGCTTACAATCGTGGGCCTGAGGCGGCTCCTCTGCACATCATTCCCCAGATCTGGTTCAGAAATACCTGGGGATGGGGGTATGAAGAGAAGCATAAGAAGAGAGAAAGAGATCGATTGAAAAAGGAAAAAAATGGCAAAAAGGGATCTGAAAGCGACAGTGAGGCCTCGGTAGACGATGAGGAAGAAATCACTGCTACCGGTAGCTCGGGCTCGTGGGGTAACTGCGGTAAAGGGAGCGGCGAGATCCCCGATATCAAGCAGCGTTCCGAGTTCCTTATGGAGTCCAATCACTGGAAACTCGGCAAGCGTTATGTCCAATTCGCTCCTTCGGTGGGCTTTTCTGAGAATGACGACGATGTCGACCCAGTCTTGCTGTTCACAAATAACGAGACAAACAAAAAACGTTTGTACAAGTCGGAGAATGAAAGCGCCTATGTCAAGGACGCATTCCACGATTACATTGTCGATGAAAAGAAAGAGGCAGTCAACCCCGAAAACCACGGCACGAAATCGGCTGCTTGGTACGCCTTTGACGCTGGTCAGGGCATTCCTGCTAACGATTATGTATGTATGAGATTCAAGTTCACAAACAAAGATCCCGGTGATGAAAAGGAGCTGGATGAAGAGGAATTCGATAATGTCTTTGATGCCCGTGAAGACGAGGCGGACGACTTTTACTACAATATTTCCCCATTGCCAATTGCCGACGACCTTCGCGAGATCCAACGTCAAGCATGGGCCGGAATGCTGTGGACAAAGCAGTTCTACCATTTTGTCCATTCGCAATGGAGTAAGGGAGATCCGAACCAACCTCCTCCGCCTCCCCACCGAGCAAATTCTCGTAACGTAGAATGGAAGCACCTTCACATCGACGATATCCTGTCGCTTCCTGATAAGTGGGAATATCCGTTCTTCGCGGCTTGGGATACCGCTTTCCATTGTATCCCTCTAGCAATGGTCGATCCGGAATTTGCAAAGAAGCAGCTTGATTTGATGACCCGGGAGTGGTATATGCATCCTAATGGACAAATCCCAGCCTATGAATGGAACTTCTCGGACGTGAATCCGCCGGTGCACGCGTGGGCCACGTTTAGAGTGTTCAAATTAGAGCGCAAAATGTACGGACGACAAGATTTGGACTTTTTGGAGCGCGTGTTTCAAAAGCTTCTTCTCAATTTCACGTGGTGGGTTAACCGTAAAGATCGAGATGGCAAAAACGTGTTTGAAGGAGGTTTCCTTGGTCTTGATAACATTGGTTTGTTCAACCGGTCGGAGCCGTTACCTACAGGCGGTGTTCTTGAACAGGCAGATAGTACTGGATGGATGGCGTTTTTCTGCCTTCAGATGCTTAACATTGCTCTTGAGCTCGCTAAAACTCGTCGTGTTTACGAAGATATTGCCTCGAAATTCTTTGAGCATTTCATCTTCATTGCCGACGCCATGTCCCATCGTTATGGCAGCAATGTTGAAAAGCCACTCTGGAATGACGAGGACGGGTTTTACTACGATGCCATTTCATGGGGTGGCCCCTGGAGTCAACAGTTACCAGTTCGTTCATTAGTGGGCCTGATTCCGCTCTACGCTTCTCTAACGTTAGAACCAGAAGTACTTGAGAAATGTCCTTCGTTCGCCAAACGAGTCGAATGGTTTATCGAAAACCGTCCTAAAATGTCCGGTCGTAATATGGCTAGTATGAGCAAACGTGGTACCAAAGGAAGGCTCTTGCTTTCACTTGTCAATCAAGATAGACTTGAAAAGCTGCTTGTTCGTATGCTTGATGAAGACGAATTCCTTAGTCCTTATGGTATTCGATCCATGTCCAAATACCATAAAGATCATCCCTTTTCGATGGACGTTAATGGACAGACTTTCACAGTAAGTTATGTATCAGGAGATTCCGACTCGGGATTGTTTGGCGGTAATTCCAATTGGAGAGGACCGATTTGGTTTCCCACAACGTTTCTCCTTATCGAATCGTTGCAACGGTTTTTCCTCTATTATGGACCGGATTACGAAGTTGAATGTCCTACTGGTAGTGGGCAAATGATGAATCTCGCAAAGGTCGCAGAAAACGTCCAACATCGTCTCATCAGTCTGTTTGCTCGAGATGAAACAGACGGTAGACGTGCTTATAACGGGTCGGAACCTCTGTATGACCATGATGAGAATTTCTGCAACAATATCTTATTCCATGAGTTCTTCGACGGTGATACAGGGCGAGGATTAGGATCCAAGCACCAATGTGGTTGGACAGGTCTTGTTGCCAAGCTGATTCATGACGTTGGAGTCACCTGTACTCGAGCGGCGACTCCACGAGACCCGATTGCTGCTGCTGAGATGTACTTTGATGATGTATTCACGCCCAGGTCTAGACGGTCTCGTCAACTGTCCCGTCATAGCAGTTTCGTGCGTCGTCGCAGCAGGGCATCGGCATCGCGTCCAGAAAGCAGAGATAGTTTCGATGCGGACGGGTTCCACCCGCAAAACAGTGAATTCAATGCTGATACCACTGAGCGGATTCGTCGTATGCTTGAAAACTATAACATGGAGAATTCTACCAACGATGATGAGCTGGAAACAAAGTATTCCTAATCATCGATATCTGTAAATCAGAATAGATTTATTATATATATATATATAATCCGTCATAGACGATAAAAGAGCGATTTGCTTTGTTATTTTTTTTTATTTTTTTTTTAAAAATAAAACAACCATTATTTATTATTATGATTAGATATTTACTATGTTCATTATAAATCAAACTGGCACTCGATGGTCGTTGTGGTGCTTGAAGGCAGCAGCAAAGTTGATAATTAGAGCCGCCAACAGTCCAAACGCAATCACGAGTGGGCCAAAAACGTTATCCAAATGCTTCTCAGTACGAGACCGAATATGTTTAAGACGTTGCATATACACAGTATAGCCCCAGATGCCTGAGAAAATGGTCAATCCAAATAAAAAGTACGCGATGAGCTCGGCGTGCTGAACAGAAAACGATCGCTCCACAGACGAATAAAGGGTGAAAGTTAATGCAGACAGAAGAGTAGTGACGTGCAACCAACGATTGAAAGTACGTTCGTTGGCCAACCAAACTTTAGTTTCGACTTTGACGGAACCCGAGTTCTTGATGAAATTCTCCGGTTGTTTGACTCCGGGAGGTAAAATAACCTCCTCATCTTCAGAGTCAATGTCAAGCTTTGGTCCACTATGAGTATAAGTAGGGAACCCGACCGAGCCTCGTTTTGCAGATGAATTGACAGATGAGAACCCGCCATCGCTGGAATCTTCATCGGCCTCATAACCGGCAATCAGAGTGGAATTGCTACTAGGAGCATTTAACTTGGACGATGGCAAAG
Source organism: Sugiyamaella grinbergsii (assembly GCA_030579895.1). Lineage (NCBI taxonomy): Eukaryota > Fungi > Ascomycota > Dipodascomycetes > Dipodascales > Trichomonascaceae > Sugiyamaella > Sugiyamaella grinbergsii. The sequence goes on from JAKTRT010000015.1 coordinate 20,856, forward strand.
TCTTTGAATCAACGTTGAGTGATCGATTGCGTTTGTAGACCTCGGTTGGATCCTGGCGGATATCATGTTCTAATTCTGGTAACCAAAAAGGTAGGCCATCGACATGGTCATTTTCGGTATATAAAGTGGCAACTCCTTGTACGAATTTGGAAAAGTTGGGGATTTCAGTTACCAAATGTCCATTGATGAGTTCTTCTACCCAAGTAGCATAAGGTTTGTCGGAACCGGAGCCAGAAGACGACCCGACCCCAGAGCCGGAAGTACCACCGGTCTTGATACGAACTTCAAGGACTGCATATGGGAACTTGGCATACTCGGATTTGCGAAGAACCTTGAGAGGGTCAGCGACTCCAGGGATATCAAGATCCGCTCTGTGCCATACGCCCGGTTCCCTAATAGGCGATTCTTGATTTAAGGAATCCTCTTTGATGAAAGAAATGTCGTTATCGAGGATAATACGAATGCGGTCATCACCGGGGATTTCAAACGCAGTACGAGTGTGGACGGTTCTGACTACGGGCTCTAATCGATGATCATTCACATATGCTTCAAGGTCTTGAGCAGCAGATTTGTATGCTTCGATTTGAGAGCTGGAAGTATTACGGGATTTCAACTTGGAGATCTGTCTTTCAATAAGAGTAGAAGCAGAGCCGTTGATGAATTGATTGACATGTTTGGCTTTTAGGTTGATACGGACCACCTTATCGTCGTACTTTTGTTCCAAAGTGATGTTAGGATTCTCGTACAGTTTGCCGTGCCATCTCAATCTCAAAGAAGGAATGACCGAATCGTTAACAGTGGACTTTTTCTTTTCCAGTTGAGCATCGTAAACGTCAAAGTTCTTGTTATCGAAGTATAACGATGTCACAATAGGATCGGTAGCTTCGTCGCCTTCACCGTTTGCATTTTCAGCGCCGCTATTATATACTAAGACAGGCAAATGACGAAGAATCTTTGTCTTGACTTCCATGACATTTTCAGGATGGATCCAGAATTTCAATGTTCTGAAGCCCGAAGAGCGATGGAACGAGGACATGACAGCTGAAGCACTGGCAGGATATGCGCCGGATCCATAGTTCTCGCTTAAGATAGAGTACAATGTAGATAATCTGTATAACAAAGGAGAATAGTCTTCCGAGTGGAAAGGCAGAGCGTTGAGACGGACTTGAAGCAAAGGTTTCACCTTATACTTAGTGTGTAACCGATCGTGCTTCTTGACGATTTTCGCAAACCCGGTGAAGTTGACTCTTCTAAACCGATCCAATTGAGAAGCAAGTTCGAGGATCTCCTCGAGTTCGGCCTCGATCTTCTTGGTATCGATGGTTTGAGCCTCTTGGACGGTTTTTTCGATACTAGAAAGATGCTTAGACAGCTCTGTATATTTAGCGCTTTCAAAGGAATAGACCTTTTCCAGTTCGGAATCAAGAAAAGTCCCGAACTTGGTTTCGTCTTGTTCGGTCCATGAAGAGTCCTGTTCGCCAGAGTCCGAGATGACGGATTCCTTGAGAAGTTTCTTCAGTTTTTCATAGCTGATATATTCCTGTTTCCAAGGAGGGTATACCTCGTTAGCGAGGCGCAATCCGAATAGCATTGAGAGAGAGCAGAGGAGTAGATAGGCGACGTTTTAGAGTGTACAATGAAAATATAAACAAAAGTACCAACGAAAGAAGAAAGAAAAAAAAAAGTATACAATTACAAAGTACAATCAACCGACAATGTAATAATAATGGCAATGAGAATCGAGAATATATCAACGACGTTCCGAGTGAGAGAAATCAAAATTAACACTAAGAAGAATTAAACTATGAACCAACTATTTCAGTCAATTAGTCTTCTATTCAGCCAACCAAACTCAAGCCAAATGAATATCCAAAAAAAAAAATAATAAAGAGCGAGAAGATTTCCTGATACAAAAATCCCAACCTGTTATGTCGGCTCTCGATCTTTCTAGGCTCAATCGATACAAAGGTAACTGCTGCCTATATATGCATATATATTTTTTTTCTTCGGCGCACATGTTGGTTAGAAGACATAAACATCTTTTGTAGCCGTGCCCACATGTGTAGCGGATGGTTTTGAGACGAAGAGCCTGGCCGGTGATCAGTTGCCTATTGCGGGTATCTAGTGTACCAAAAGCCCGCCGATCGGCAGATGCCATTGTTTGGTAGCGAGACCGGCAACAGCAGCGAAGAAAGCTTGAATGAAAGTCGGAGGGAATGAGGATAGCCGTCTCTATCACCGTCGTATCACCGTCGCTACAGCCGTCTCGATCACCGTCGCTACAACCGTCGCTACAACCGCAACTACAACTACGACCACCCGCTACTCCGGTGGATCCTGCCATTATCTACTGATGCCTTTGTCTCCCGTCCAATGAATGTTCCCAATCTGGTCCTCTGCCGACCAGCCTCTTGAAGGAAGTAAGTCGTCGTGTGCATTTTTGAGTCTTCAATGCGGCTAGCACATACACGTGGTTCCAGGCCGACTTCTGAGTCGTCGCTGTGGCGCTGGCGCTGGCGCTGGCCAGGGTCTGCTCTACAGCGGATGGACGCTGCTCAGCCCAATAGAAGCTCTGCTTCACCGAGGTAGCGCTCGGGGGGTGTAGGTACAGTACGGGTGAGGGAGCGAGCGTGAGTATACGCTCACGGTGCTGGCAGCGGGGGGGGGTCCAATACCGAGCGAAGCGAGCTACGGGTCTGGGCAGAGCCCAGCCGCCGGAGGCAGAGCACACTACAGAGACGGTGTGGCCCTAGGGACCTGCCCATCTATATAATCTACGTATGCAGGGACCAGGCTATCAAGCACTAACACCGATAAAGATAGAAGGATGGATCGGCAAAAGATAGTACATCCAACATTGGCATCTCATTAGTTAAACTGCCGCAATGGGAGATGGTGGAGAAACGGCGGTCGGATACGGACCAGGGGTTGGTGGAGTACAAGCAGTGGAGGAGATAATAAGGGTGAGAATCGACGGAACACATGACCAACCTAACAGTCTGAAGCGACTGAAGCGACTAAACAATTCAACTTCCTCGACCTACTCGACCTACTCGACCTACTCAACCTACTCAACCCCCTCAACCTCCTCAGCCTCCTCAACCAACTCAACCTCCTCAACCTCCTCAACCTCCTCAACCTCCTCAACCTCCTCAACCTCCTCAACCTCCTCAACCTCCTCAACCTCCTCAACCTCCTCAACCTCCTCAACCTCCTCAACCTCCTCAACCTCCTCAACCTCCTCGACCTCCTCAACCTCCTCAACCTCCTCAACCTCCTCGACCTCCTCAACCTCCTCAACCTCCTCAACCTCCTCAACCTCCTCAACCTCCTCAACCTCCTCAGCCTCCTCAACTTCAACCTCCTCAACCTCCTCAACCTACTCAATCATCACCTAACATAATATAAACATTAACAATATATATAAACGTCATGAAACAAGCCACTAATGTCACACAGCTAACTTATAACACAACAGCCAGTCTTCTTCTTGACCGATTTTTCATTAACATCGTCTCCGCTGGCTAGATATCTTCTGCCGCTATTACTACTTTCAACAGCAGCACCGGATCCACTAGTCGTAGACTTTGCCGCGTGTCGGTTCGACACTACCTGGCGAATCAGAATTTGAAACGTCTCTTCGATATTGACCATGGCCTTCGCGCTTGTCTCCATAAACCCGCATCCGTGCGACTTGGCCCATGCTAAGCCCTGGGAACTGCTGATACATCTATGCTCGCTGAGGTCGCACTTGTTGCCAGCGACAATCTTTATAGGCGCAACCACTCCGGGACCCCTGCCACTCGCGTCGAGGTTCTTTTCAATCAGCTCATCAAAATATTCCAGGTTCTCTAGCGAAGTCTCTGAAGTGATATCATACACCAATAGATACGCATCAATAGCCGAGTCCACGCTAAACAGCGACCCCAGCATATCTCTATATTCCTCTTGACCCGCGGTATCGATAATGTCTAGTCGGTAGCTGATTCCGTCCACTGTTCTCTGGGTCGAATATGAGTCCTCTATCCACGTTAATAGCTGCCTCGGCCAGCCCTGTCAATCTCCACCACTGAATCGCCTCACTTACCAATAGTCGGGTCATACTCGTCAACCCACTTGCTCCGAATAAGTCTCATGGTTATACATGATTTTCCCGTACCTGTTGTCGCAGTTAGTGACCGTGGGCCTGGTGTAGCCTCCGGCGGCTGGGCGCTGCCCAGACCCGTAGCTCGCTTCGCTCGGGTCTCAGACACGCTGGTTGGCGGTTCGCGGCCCGTTTCATGGCCCACCGACCACAATCTCCGCGCGAGGCAGAGTTGCGACGGGGGTCGGGGCGGTGCCGTCATCCTCATCCTCATCCTACTAACCTCCGTCTCCCAGAATCACCACCGATATCTTCTTATTGGTCTGGTCGGCCATTTGTGTGTGTGTTCAGGTCAATCGTGATCGGATTCAGATATTGGTTCTCGCCCAGAATGTGCAGTATGCTAGGTAGATATAATTTGAGGTTGCTTGGTTCTCCTTCTCCGTCGAAAAGTCAATTCGATATAAAACCGGTCCAAAAAGGAAATAAATATGCTAATCTAATTAACGAGCGGTGGTGGGTCCAGTGTGGATTTCCGTGTGAAGATCTGCCGCAAGGTAGCTTAGCTAGCAGAAGCGAGAGAGAGGAGCGGAATTAAAAAAGGGGGGGTTGGGAGGATCTGGCGTCCGACAAGAGCTTGGGGGATGAGATGTAAAGTGAAGGGGGTCTTGGTTGGCTCGGCTTACGCGCTGCTGGTTGGGGGTTGGCTCACCGCGTGAGTTAAGGGGTGTGGGGTGGGGAGACAAACTCGTGAAAGGAACCGCCGAGCGGGAGCGAGAGCTGTAGCGGTAGCATTAAGGGGTGTCGATACGGCGAGTAAGTGGTGGTGGATAAGGAGAGAACGGGGCAGGGCGTAACTGGTGAATTCAGTGGTGGGGCGGTATGGCGAACCAGAAGTTCAGCGGTGACAGGAGCAGCGGTGGAACAGGCTCCAGAAGTGATTGATACTTGCGGTGGTCCGTAAGCAACGTAGCGTTAGATTCTGTCGCGGCAGTAGTGGTGAAAGCGGCAGCAGATCGGGCTGAAAAGTGGCACTCACTGCAGGGATAATTGAGGTTGAGTAAGCTTTTGCAGGGATTGGGGTGGTGTATGAGTGTGGTGTATGAGGTGGTGTCTGAGGTGGTGAGGCAAACTAAAAGGTTGCTTCGCATCTGCGCCCAGCAAAAAGTCTATTAAGCAGAGGTGAGGAATATCAATTGCCGGTCTCTGGGCCTGTAACGAACTCCCAACTGTTTTCTGGGCCGCGCTTGACAAGCTGAAAGCTTAGTATCTGTGTGGTCATCGTCCTTTCTAGCTTCAGTAGTCTTGCCTCAATAGCCTCCTCTCCCAATAAGGCCCTGTAGCTTCAGTAGCCTCATACAATTAGCCCCTGTAACCCCTGTACCCCTGTAGCCCCTGACCTGTAGCTGCAACAGCCTCCGGAAAACTGTTGCCTGCTTAGCCTGCGTAAGCTCAGGTGCAAGCGTCCCCCTACCGGAGGCCAAGTCAGATCTATGTTTCTGATCTGTCGTCCCGTTATAAATCTATACAGCAGGCCCTGAGTCGCCCCATGAAGACTGTCAGCCTAAGCAGCCAGGCAGGACAAGAATATGCCTCCAAAAAAAACGCTACCTGCCCATGCGCCGGCCGTTGCCAGACAAGCTACCAGTTAACAAGACGACGAGGCGGTGATAGAGGTGGTAGACAGTAACGAAGTGAGCTAACAGCGTAACCCAAGAAGACATGTCGAGGATGACCCAGATCCACCAGCCTGACTCACGTGGTACACAACGGGTTCGCTCATCAAACTAACCAAGTATTATTCTTATTGTTATTAGCATGGCTTTACCCCTGAGATTACCGATCACAGACCGATAAACACTAGCCGATTGGCGGCACGCCCACGTCTCGGACATCGATCGAGAGTACGCAAACCAGCTTCGCTCGGCCGTTTGGCGCTCCCATCTGGCAGCTCGCTCACCGCGACGATGCGCGTCGGTCAGCCTCCGGCGGCGATGAGTTCGGAAGTGTGTATTGCTACATGACAGGATTAGTTGGTGAAGGAATAGTTTTCTTGGGGGATTCTGCCACGGAGAACGGGGATCTCGGTGCCGCGGACATAGACGTCCTCAAAGAGGATCTTGGGGTCGGCGTCGGGAGGAGCGTCGCCCTCGGCCTCGGCGGTCTGGGCGTCCACGTAGGAACGGGCTTCCTTGTCAAGGGCCTTCAATTCGGCCTCAGTAGCGACGCCAAGGTCAAGGAGACGGGCCTTGAGACCGGTGATGGGATCGTTGGAAGAACGCATTTGCTGGATCTCTTCACGGGTTCTGTAGGTGGTACCAGGGTCCGACATGGAGTGACCACCGTAACGGTAGGTTTCGTACTCGAGAACAAGAGGCCCGTTTCCGGCAGCCGCCCATTCCTTGGCGAACTTGGAGCCTTGGTAGGTAGCAATCACGTCCATACCGTTGATCTTAAGACCAGGAATGTACTGGCCACGCTTGTAGTAGTCGGTTAAAGCAGACGAACGAGATGCAGACGTGCCCATACCGTACTTGTTGTTCTCACAAGCAAAGATACAAGGGACATTCCACAACTTGGCCATATTGTACGATTCAAAGATCTGGCCCTGGTTCGAGGCACCGTCTCCGTACAAGGCAAAGGTAGCAGACTTCTCGTTCTTGTATTGATGGGCAAACGCGACACCCAACCCAACGGGGACCTGGGCTCCCACAATACCGTTACCGCCGTAGAAATTGGGTGCAAACATATGCATAGAACCACCTTTACCGTACGACACACCAGAACGACGGCCCAGCAATTCAGCAAGAACTCCCTTGACAGAAGCACCACGCATGTACGCGAAGCCATGACATCTGTAGGAAGTGATGACGGTATCGTCTCTGGTGATAGCATGCTCGATACCAACGGCAATGGCTTCTTGACCGGTAGACAAGTGGCAGAACCCTCTAATTTTCTTGGCTTTGTAAAGAGCGTCGGCGGCCATTTCTAGACGACGGACAACTGTCATATCTTTATACATTTGAAGCAATTCATCTTTTTGAAGACTCACTTCTAGACTAGGAGCGTCTAAATTGTATGTCGCAAAGGACGACTCGGGAAGTTGCACTGTAATTGGCTCTTGGTCTGAGGAAGACGACTTTGAAGCAAACGATCTTCTAGCGACGGCAATGGCCGTCGACTTGAAAGGAGATGCCGCAGCAGTCGAAATTGAACGAATAGAAAGCATTTTCAGGGGCTTTCTGGGCGTTTGTTTTTTGCTATCAACCGAAATGCTCTTCTAAAAGACGGGAGGGCAGGTCGATTAATGTAGTAAAAAGGCGTTCAAAATTCAAGCTTCAAAACGAGAAAAATGATTTGTAGTCGAAAAAAAAAAACCGTCCGCACTGCACTCAGCAATTCCGGCGAGTTATGGAGTTGTTGGGAGGTAGTTGGAGCAAGCTCCGGACTGAGACGGAGTGGAGTGTGGGAGGCTCCTTATTTCGGATAAACAGCAGTACAGCGTCAGTTGGGAGGAAGGCCACTGACCGTTGGGGGGGGACGTAGAAGGTGACGGTCTGTGCGTGGCTTTATGTTTGGCATGGGCCGGAGTCTTCCGGCATTTTGCCATGAGAGAGTGGGGGGTTGGAGAGGGCAGACGAGGAGGAGGAGGACGTACTGAAGTACGCGAAAGACGAGAACACTGGGATAATGTGCACGGGATGGGCAATTGTCAAAGGGATTGTAAGAAATTGTCAAATTATAGCGAGCAGTGGTGAATGAGAACCGAGTTTGTGGCCTGAGCATTTGAAGTATGCTCTGGAGCTGTGCTTCATAATGTGCACGGTACACTACGCTCTGCGCCCTGGTCTCGCTCAGTTCTCACTCTATCCTATGGTCTCTCTCTCTCTTGGTTCACGGCTTGGATCTCTTCTGTGTGGCCCGTGCGGAGAATCTAGTCACCCCCACTCAATCTTCGGATTAATTCTCTGGCCCTTACCCCCTCGAGAGCGTATATACTCTCTGAATCACTCGAGATAATATAGAATTAAACACCCAGACTTGCCAGTATGACAGCGAAATGTATATATATATCTTAATTAAGCTATACAATGGCACTGGTTTTTATGTTATATTGAGTCTTAAAATCAGATTGTGTTGAAAAACATGTTATACAATATAAATAGCAATTACATACCACCAAGACTTGTAGCCAAACGACGACCAAAGTGAAAAAGCTACATTTTATTGATAAATATAGCAATTATAGATTTATAATAGCATTATCTGTAAATTCAATTCTTATAGATATAGTACGATATCTATGTACAAGCTAACATTGACGGTAAAAGTATCCAACCTTCACGTACCTTCTCACTCACATATTCATATACTCACTAAACCACCTGCTCAACCTACTCACTCTGTCACTTACTCACTCAATTACCACAAAAATACACTGGAAATACTACATCTGCTGACAATCGACTTTCTACTTTTTAATACCGCCTCTTTAACCTTTGCCCTTTGCCTTATCTAATCTCCTATATCGTCTCCTGCACATTCCAACGGTCGAACACAATGGCACAATGTTCAAATGTACCCGCTTTACAGAAAGGTGCAAACTGTGCTCTGCTGGGCGGTGCTCACCACACATATAGATGATTGACCAAAGTCTGGTTTCCACATTTTTGTCTCTACCGTCAACGGGGGACACTCGAATGGAATGGCCACCAGAATGTTATCTACGCCTATCTCTCTTCTCCCGGCGCTCTAACATAGACAACACCAAACCAACCGGCAAACTGGCTTCCCATTTTGTATGATGGTCCTAATCAATTTATCCACCTTTCTCAAACATTACTATTTACGGGACTACAATACCACACCCTCATATTATAATCTAGTTTCTCTTATTATAAACCATTATTATCTATGTAATACAAACTTGTCATGATTAAAATGTAACAGTGACACTAATGTTCAATCGATCTCAACCCCACTCTCCACTATCTATAAACCTATACATCTACAACCGTTACAATAACACTAAATATATTGTCAATCCCATAACTCAACCACACCTGATCTCTGTGATATTCCAACTTTTAAGTTAGCCGATGTTTTAGACTAAGCGTTGAACTCATCGCGTCCTTAAACATGTCTAAGAATTCAAGGGGGCCGCTGCATCTATTTCCTCACCTCGATACTGTTCCTCGGTAGGACTCCCTTCACGCTTTAGCACCAAGAGAATGCCAATCGATGTCCTGCAGGTGCACACCTAAAACGCGCTTTGCAGGTACAAAAAGACTAACACTAACTGTACAATTTGTTAGTAAGAGCAGAGTAAGAGCAGAGTAAGAGCAGAGTAAGAGCAGAGTAAGAGCAGAGTAAGAGCAGAGTAAGAGCAGAGTATGAACTGTAATAGTAATAGTAATACTAATAGTAATACTAATAGTAATACTAATAGTAATACCAATAGTAATATTGACTACGTGAAAAATTCTTTCCCCCCGAACAACTCCGTCATACCTATGCATATCGAATCAGACGATAATTCCTATAACAAATAAAACACGCCCATTCAAACCACTGAACCCCTTTCATACTCGTTTCTCTCTACCATTAAATTGCCAGAAACCTTAATTTGATGCACGCAAAACCAGACGTTTGGCCAGCACGGACTCACAATGACACCCTGGGGCAAGGTGAATCTCGTGAAATCTCGCGTTGGAATGCATGGACCATATAGCTAATACGCCGACGCATATATATATGCAAGAGCAACGAGTTAAAACGTCTGGAGTTTGAAAAACAATATTATTTTCGTAACGAGGAGGAAATTGAAAATAATATTTTCTTTCAGATTTCCAGACGAGGCGGTTTTAGTGAAGAAATATTTAATCGCGCCCTGTATTATGTAAATGATACGCGTGGCGCCCCTACCCCCCTGCCAATCAAAGATCTCCTTACAACCCATCTCGTCCTTCGCCAGTACCACCCTATTCCTCTCTTAATATCCATCTATTCCCTCCCAAACAACGTTGCATCCACGATCCTGTAATCTTGTAACATGTATACATGTATACACCTGTAAAAAATACCGTACCTCTCTTCTGTTCTACTCCGCACCATGACTTAGCCATAGCTCCTCCTTGCGCCCAGACATCAACGGCTGCATATGTCTTATCTTTTAAAACTCGCTTGACATGCATCAACCTGCATAAATAAATTACCTATTTGGGTCGTTTATGTACCCCTAGATAATAAGTACCTAATAAACTACCAAGCGGATTGGCTACATACATTTTCTTTGGTTCAGCTGTCACGAGCATCAATCCAAATCGAACTTGGTAACATTAAAAGGCGATGTAACCAGAGACGAAGAAATAAAAAAATGAAAAAAAGAAATCATTTAATTAACGAGTATACCAGGAGGTACTAGATGGACTGACGTACTCTATTATTTCTCCTTACTTCACGAGATGCCATCATAGACTAATATAAAATGAGACGCTTCCTCCCTCCCCACAAATGATTTTTTTTTATTCATCAAGCATCGACTCTCTTTCTTTTCTTTCAGATACCAAAAAATTATTAAATCCAGCCGGCCTGGTAACTTCGCTCATTCATTAAAAAATACCCAAGGTAAATTACACCTTGCTTCACTCCTTTCGATTTTAGCAAATTCATTCATTTTCCAGCATTCTCTTCCAATTCTGTTATTAGTTTGATACTTCTATCATGTTTACTAAATTTGCATCTACTGCTCTCACTGCATTGGCTCTGGTAGCCTCAACAGCCCATGCCGCCTTTGATATCAATAGTAATGACAATCTTGTCATGTACTGGGGTCAATCTTCTGCTGGTTCAGAACAATCTCTCGGCGATTATTGTGCTCAGACCGCTGGTGACATTTATGTCTTGTCTTTCCTTTATCAATTTGGTTCCGGTACCCCTGGTCTTAACATTGATACGTGTACAGAGACTTTCTCTGGTAGTAGTCTTCTTCATTGTCCCAATATCGGTAGTGATATCAAATCTTGTCAGCAGGCTGGCAAAAAGGTACTTCTTTCTCTTGGTGGTGCCGTTGGACAATATGGCTTCACTTCTGATAGTGAAGCTGAAACTTTCGCCGGTACTTTGTGGGACCTTTTCGGAGGTGGTAGCTCTGATACTCGTCCATTCGACGATGCTATCGTCGATGGTTTTGATTTGGACATTGAGAATAATTCTCCTACTGGTTATGTTGCTTTGGTCAATCAACTTCGTCAATATTTCAATGGCGCTAGTAAGGATTATTATATTTCTACTGCCCCTCAATGTCCTTTCCCTGACGCTAATGTTGGTGATGTTTTGGCCAATGCTCAAATCGATTTCGCATTCATTCAATTTTATAACAACTATTGTTCTATTGGTTCTAACTTCAACTACGACACTTGGCAAAACTTTGCAAATACCCAATCCCCTAATAAGAATATCAAGTTATTCTTAGGACTTCCTGGATCGACTAGTGCTGCTGGTTCCGGATATGAGCAAACTGATGATGTCGCTTCGACTGTAGCCACCATTTCTTCTGACCCTCACTTTGCTGGTATCATGTTATGGGATGCTTCGCAAGGTTTCACTAACAAAGTTAATGGGATTTCTTATGCTCAAGCTATGCAAAATATCTTGGACGGTCAAAGTGGTGGTTCCTCTTCTCCATCCACAACCACTTCCAGTATCAAGCCAGTATCCTCAGTCTCTACTGCTTCTACCTTTGCTATCTCTATAAACAGTAACTTACGAAGTGCTGCCCCCACTGGATTGACTCTTCTTGCATCTGTTCCTGAACCAACCACCACCACCTTAGCAACCACCACTCATTCTGTTACGACAGTTGTTAGTAAAATTAAAATTACTGTTACGACCACTGTGGCCGCTGCTGCCTCTTCTACCTCAACTGATGATGGCAGCTGTAGTGGTAATGACACTACTTGTATCGATGGTAAATACGCCGTTTGCAACTTTGGCCAGTGGATTACTTTCGAGTGCCCCGATGGAACCGTTTGTCTTGTTAGTGGTACTGCTAGTTGTGGATTCCCTCCATCTAAGCGAGATAGTGGATCGTTTGTTGTTCGTCGTCACAAGCACCATGCTCACTAAAAGATGGATACTATATGATGTAATATTAATGGCTAGTAACATTAGTCATATGACATTTAGATTGTATTTGTGCTTTAATTATACTTCTATCTTTTGACAATATATCCGTATACCATACTTCTAATTAATTTGGTTTCGTCGTCTTCTTCAAACATTGGGCTCATTTTTCTCTCAACAATTCGTTCAGAATTGAAGCCTACTTGGGTCTTAGCTGTGTCAAAGAATTCTAAATCTTTATGAGCTAGTTTAGGTCGATGATGGGTAAATACAACGAAAATTTTTCCATTTGGTGCAAGACATTCATCACATGTACGAATCAATTTCGCATGTTCCGTATGATTAAATATAAGATCGGATAAAATAATGAGATCGAATTTACGACCATTTTGATTTTGAGCATTTAAAAGATTTTCTACTGTGTTGCCCCAAATATAACCCTCTACAGTAATAGGCAGTTCTGAACCATTAGGATGAGATTCTCTTAATAATCTTACGTTTTCGTTGATATTTTCTATTAGGTCTGGATCTGGGTAATCTGTGATAACCACATTATCAGCTGATAAACTAGCTAATAATGATGGCAATGCAGCAGCAGCACCTAGTTCAAGAACTGTTTTGCCAGCAATCCAATCGTCTCTTTTTAAGTCCATATAGTCTGCAGTCACTTTGCCAGCATTCCATAGTAGATGACCCCACAACGGAGATTTACCAACTAATCTCATTTTGATAGAGGAAGGTTCACCCTCTTTGACGAATTGAGCATTTCTTTCATATGATTCATAGGTCGGTTCTGGAGGAGGGGGAAAGAACCCTTCTGGTTCTTCAAATAAGCTTCCATCTAATTCGATATCAGATGAGTCTGACGAATCCACGTTAGACATTATGGGCACAAGTTTCTATCTTTCAATGTCCAACCGAACTGAATTTCACGATCTAATTTTTTCGACTGATTTCGTAATGATCATTTTGGCAGGATTATTCTTATAACGGGAGAAGATCTTTTAAAAAAATAGCCAGGCAGACGAGAAATATGAAAGAAGGTCAAACTAAAGAAGTGTACGAAAGAACTGGCCGGTAACAGAATTGTGACAAGCAATTATTCTTCAGAATAATTTACCAGTAGTAGTGATTAACAATCACTACCTGGAAGTGCTATTCAAACTTTGTTATGTATTAAATTAAACTAAGACAGAATATGGAATAAAATCTAAAGCCATAGCCTTTATTTTAAAAGGAGATTAAGCTTTGAACATCCGAACCACGATATAGAATTAAGGGTAATAACAAGTTCCAACTGAAGCTTAAGCTTTGGTGGAAACAGCTATTGTTTCTTCGGTGTTTGCATGATCGACATCACGCATGATGATCCAGTATGCAGGGTCCATTAAATAACAGCGCTCAGGAGAATAGCCATATTAGGTCTAAAAGTTTAGTTGTGAGAAATAAAATAAACCTAGCTTAATTGCCAAACAGATATTTAAGGTCCAGTAGTTGTACTTTACTGGGTCTTCCTGAAGTGGGAAATCTCCTCCATATAATGACTAAATGTCAGCTAAAAGGATGCTGGCAGTCGAACTCACTAACTGAGCTATCAACTTAAGCATACCAATATAGTACAATAACATATCTAATTAGATTATCACCGCTGAATCTTATTTCAAACGCTCAGTCAACTCATCTAACCTTTTCAAAGCCTTTATTCTCAGGCTCGAGACCTAACCCATGTCGAACCTGTCGGTATCTCGGTGAATGCGACCAACGGTTTTCTTCAAGTACGCGAAGCGGAACGAAATATTCCCTATCTTTAGTTCAATTGCATTTACACTTCTCATATTTCTTTGCACTAGCTCCAAATGCTGATTCAGAGTTTGAAAGTGCGAAACTCTTTAATTACTGGTTCAGTAATAAAGACCTCTTCATCGCATGGACTGATAGGCGGGACCACTGTCGGTTGTCGAGCCCGAGGTAACCTGGGATTGAATTTTCGATTATCATCTTCAAATCGCCCAAAGGCTGAAACCGCTACGAATGGATCTTTACCACCTACTCCTATCTTCGCTGGTACCAATGGTATTCCTCCTCAGACTCTTCCCCAAAAATTTGTCTCTTCGCTACCGTCTCCAATCAAGCCTTACGCTGAATTAATGCGCTTAGACAAACCAATTGGAACTTGGTTGCTTTACAGTCCGTGTACTATTGCTATAACAATGGCTGCTTATCACACTGGTGCTCCAATTACTCAAACTCTGTGGATGTTGACCCTATTCGGAATAGGCTCTCTGATAATGAGAGGAGCAGGATGCACTATAAATGATATTCTAGATCGAAATCTCGATAGCCAAGTGGAAAGAACGAGGAGCCGCCCCTTGGCTAGTGAAAAGGTATCTGTTCCGGCGGCAGTGACGTTCCTGGGGGCTCAATGTTTTGCAGGATTAGGTGTTCTTCTATCTCTTCCTGGGGACTGCTTCCTTCTTGGGGCAGCTTCCCTTCCTCTTGTGTTTACTTACCCTTTATTCAAACGATTCACATATTATCCACAGGTATGTCTTTCTCTTTGCTTCACTTGGGGTGCTCTACTCGGATTCCCGGCTATGGGGGTATGGAATTGGCCCGCAATGCTTTGTCTTCATGCTTCATCCTTTGCTTGGTGCATGATCTATGATACTATTTATGCCCATCAAGACAAGCTGTACGACATTCAGGCTGGCATAAAGTCCACTGCTCTCAAATGGGGCGACCGTAGCAAAGAAATCATGAACAAATTTGCCTATGGACAAATCGGATTTCTTGCTGCTGCTGGTGTGTTTGGAGGCATGGGCCCTTTCTTCTTAGGAGCAACTGTACTTGCTGCCTATCGGGTTCTCACGATGATTAGAAAAGTTGATCTTGACGACCCTGCCAATTGCTGGAAGTGGTTTGTTGAAAACATCAACACTGGTCACTTCCTATGGGCCGGCGCTACCGGTGACTATCTTCTCAGGATTGCGGGATTGATATAAGCGCCCCCCTTCTTTTGGCTGCCGACACTTGGGTCTCTGCCCAGACGATTCTCTGCTTCGTGGAGATCGAGTAAATAGAACTATAACGAATAAATAAATTACTACAGACCATCAAAACTGGATATACCATGAATATATTTACGTGCCTTTTTAGCTTTTCCCAGTCCCTTTTTACTCTTCTTACGGGCTGGCTTAGACTTTTCTTCATCGCTATCAGAGTCCTTTTCTTCTTCTTTTGCCTCGCCTTCTTCATCTTTATTAGCTTCTGCGGCCGCTTCTTCTGCATCTTCTAGGTCCTGCTGGTCCCTGGCACTTCTCCAGATTTTCATCGTCTCCATACCAGCAGTCACTAAGCGATATTCATTATCGAGCTCTAAGATAGACACTTCTTCTTTCTTGGAATGGGTCCAGACCGATTGCTTCTTACTAGAATGAACATTCAACTTATATACAAGCCCTTCAGCACCTCCAGCATAAACCTCATTGTCTTCTGCTCCAGCAATGACACAATCAATACTCTGCTCACTGAGTGTCATTCCAGACTTTTGAATATCATCTAGATGTGTATTATCCCAGATGGTCACCGTGCCCTCAGACATACCAAATACTGAATATTTATCACTGGTGATACAACCACTCAGAAATTCATCATTTTGTTCTTCACTAGTCGACAATACGCCCTTACGAATATCCAAATGAACAAGGGTGGTTGATCCAGTCGTAATAAAGTGATATGAATTCTTAAAAGACATGTCTATAATGCTAGTAATCATATCGTAATGCAGAGAAGGAAATGTATGAGTGACTTCTAGGGACCGTTGGTCAAAAATAGTCAAAGTAGAGTCTTCATCTCCCACCGCAATGTATTTCTCATTGACACGTACTACTGTAGGAGGGCTCTTCTTGAGGGCATCGACATTTTTAGTTGCTACTCTTCCAGTTTCGGATGCTGCCTTTTTAATGACATTATCTGATCCAACAGAATATAAATCTGCTCGAGTTAGCCATGACTGTCTGTAGATGTTGTCTAATGATGCAATTACTTACAATCACCGCTATAGTCATACGACAGAGCTCTACAACTGCTCTTGTGACGCCGGGTACTCCATGCTTCAGATTGGATACCTAGTCCACTGTCAACAGTATACTTTTGGCAGCTAACTCGACCAGAGGCTAACCCTGAAGCATACAAATTCGCGGTAGGATGGAATGCCAGAGCAAACAGAGGATCATCAAATGTATGCTTAAACAAAATCCCTTTGCGTAAAACCATTGCTATGGAATTCTTTTTTGATTTAATGAAGAGTAATTAGATCTTTGAGACCGATATCTAGGAACTATAGAGGATATGCGGCTAAAATTTTTCTGGATCGGCAATGTCTATTGCCGTAACGGAGCCTAGTATCTGCAGGGTCCAAAGAACCTGGCAAGTCAGGAAGAATGGGAATTAAGGAAAGGATTTGAAAAACCGGCAGTGCAAGATTCGGGATATAATTGATAGAGTCCAATGTTGACAGCCGACACGCATAATTGCGAAGGATCTTGTCCGGCAGGTCTACGGTTAGTATAGCTGCTATGAGACAGATTCAAATTCTGAGGGTGGATCCATAGTATGTAAAGATCGCATCCTCTTTCGCCTACACTTTAGCTTCAGACTTGTGCCATAATCGTGCGCTCAAGAATGTACCCAGGATGTTTTAAGCCTCCACTTGTTTTTTAAACGGAGTCAAGCCACTGGACGCAGCAAACATATAAAAAAGTTAATATAATAAACAAACTAATAAGCCACTAAACATAACCGTATAAATAAGCTTGACTGTACTTTGTATCAGATAACCCCTCTTCCGTAGTAAGGATCTCCTTAACAAGAACAGGAGGATTTAGTCCTAGCCTGTTCGCTCTGTTCCATCTATCAAGGCGAGACATTCCAGCAGTAGGACCAAAAGCAGCCGTCATATCAAATTGTCGCAGAACCTTTTCAGCTGTATTGTACTCTTTCTGATGGACGGCACTTGCTTTGCGATTCTTAACTAACGAATGCAGTAATTGCTGATACTGAAGTCTCTCTGGATCAAGTGCTGGGTTCTGTTCTTTCTGAGGCTCCACCTTGAGATCCTCTTGCTCATGTTTCGTCTCGAGAGAGCGTAAATCAGGTTTGGTGAATTCTCCTTCAGCCTTTGAAATATCTTTAACATCATCTAATGACGGCTCCGTTACCTTTGTTGAAGTCGTTTTTGACTCTTTCAAATCTTTCCCAACATTAGTTGCTCCTCTTTTGGATACCCCGAAGGAACTCGTTAAACGACGTTGACCCTTAGCAGCAGATGAAGTCTTTGTTCCCTTTTTTGCTACCATTTCTCTTTATTCTATAAATGTGTGAGCCTATTTAACTCTAGGACGGTGGTGATGTTGGAGATGGCATTATATCAGTATGGCTGGCTTGCTGTATCGCCGTATACCGATCGACAGAAATATTGCCAGTAAAGGAAATAATCAAACAAATTGATTAGTGAATAGCTGAGAACACTGTCTTCTTAGAAGAAACCTTTTGCAATACCCAGTAAAGTAGCCAGATAAAATAATTACTTTGCCTCGTTTTCTTGACCCCATATTATATGCTAACAGGGGCCTATTTTGGATCGCTTTAAATAGCCAGCCTCCGCCTGTCACCTGACGTCTGCAATTACTCATATTAGATTGATAGAATTATTAGATACACATAATTAGCCAAGTAGTCTCAAAAAAATAACCAAAACACTTCTCTTCTGTTTGCTGCTCAACTGGGTATCAACACCTGTCAAATTGATTAGTTGATTCTAGATTGCATATCTCCTCCACTTTTGAGGCAGCGAGTTGCATAGCGTTGCACTCACTGCAGATCCTGGTTCTCTTAACATTCGGAAAATTCATAATAATATCCTCTTATAAAGTTGTTGGAACATTCCCTTTCTCAAACTCGATCGGAAGCAATAGCTTGACATAACTCAGAATCTGCGGACCGGCTCCTGCTCGAGTTCTGAGAAATTATGAAAATGATGGCTTAGGCGGAGATATCATGATGGCCCTAGATTGCACCGCTCAAACAAATATGAGTGTTCATATCTTTTAATAAAAACAAATATTAACTTTAGCAGGTGGTTGAATAGTTGTTTGAAGCTGATACACAGTTGCGGTTCAGAGTGGATGTCATCCAGACCCTGTAGTGTATGGAGTTGGTATACATTTGCCATAAACTTTTATGTCAAGAACTTATCATCTCATTTATGTTCTCACATTATACAACGTTGTAATGGATTTACAGACGTTAAGATATTTGTTTGCCCAACAACATACGGGAGTAGCTGAGCCATAATAATGTTCCTCCGCCATAACGAATGCCCTTGAAGGAGATACCTTGATATTGGACCCATAACTTTACCGTCCTCGTACGCTTACTGTTTGTAGCCGACATATACAAACTTGTCATAATCAAAACAATTTTCTGCCATAGCAAATAGCCATTCTGATCTATAAAGTGGTTGTATGGGCGATTATGCCTGTTTATCCAACTGCAAATGCATACCTGAGCCATAATGTTTACCGTATGGAGTCAATTGAGGCCATTATGCTACCTCACATTTCATCCATAAACATTATGTGTGTGAGCCAATTTGCTTTTCGCAGATTTTGGTATGACAAGAGGCCAGAGAAAATAATATAAAACAAGCCCTCAAGTGCTATATTTTTCTTGTTTTCTTTCTTCATAAAATATTTTCAGAACTATCAAAAGCACTCTAAAAAACTACTCTTACTATTACAACTATGTTCCACACAATTCACAAAGTCTTCACTAAACTTGGTGATATTATCTTTGGTGATGTTATAGTCCCCATTCTCTGCTGGTGTTTTGATGACTATGAATAGGTGGATTTCAATTATTACTACGTTTGTAGAGCTGCTGTCACTTGCCACCTGCCAAAGTGACTTTTCTGGCATTATTCACTTGATGCTCTTTCGGCACAAAACAATAGGGTTATTATGGGGAAAGAAATGGTGGCACAACTCAGCTATAGATGGTACCCTGAAGAAGTTATGACCGGACGACAAGACACTGATTAAACGTTCTGGATGGTGTTTCAATTGAGCTACTGATGGTGAACTTAATAAGCTATGGATGATCAAATATTGGCATGGATGATTCACAGAGGTCGTTGATGACACACTATGGATGATGAAGTCGTTGATGATATACAGGACTATATGGTATGTTAAATGACACTTGAAGTCGCGAGGTTCCGGTTACTAACATTTTCAGAATTATTGAGAAATGTCCATAACTTGGCCAAATTAAGTACAAACTAGCATTCCCGCTGTACTGCCAGATTATGAAGTGCTGGTTCAACATTTCCAACCGGCAGAAAGGGATAGATCAGAGAGGAATGATACCGTAAATCACAAGGAGATGCTTATTATTTTCATTTGGCCTGAGTCATGGCGGGCTTATTTTTTTGCATTTTTTTGCATTCTCCGGGGTTCATTCCGTCTCGTCGATCGATTATTGACTATCCGGGGGTTCGTTCAAGTCCGTCGATCTTCTATTGACTATCCGGGGTTGACCCCGTTGATCTTCTATAGACTATCCGGAGTTCGTTCCACCGCGTCGGTCTTCTATTCATTATCAGGGGTTCATTATGTCCCGTCGAATTTCTATCTCTTATCTCCGCCATTTCTCAAATTCACAGCCTGTCAACGAATAGCATCATAAAGACACATCATCTCATGATTAATAACCACATTATAATCATCAAGACTTCAAATCATCACTGCAAAATTCACAGCCATCTTGACATCATCCTCACAGTATCATAGCTCAGTTATCGGAGCGTCGTTTCTTGGCACATGGTAATCATCAAGAATTCAAATCATCCGATCATCCTAGCAGAATTCACAACCATCTGCACATCATCCTCACAACATCATAGCTCCATTATCAGAAGGTCGCACATCATAACATCATAACAAGGCATCAGATCATCATAACAGGGCATCATATCATCATAACAACCACATGGTAATCATCAAGACTTCAAAATCATCCCATCATCATAGCACCAATTGTAACGTTTCCGCCTTTTTTTCTGACAGTAGCTGTTTTTATTATTATCCTATTAATATAGTATTACAACCATTATAATCATCTCCTGTTTCAAGTATGCCATACTAGCCAATCGGACAAAGAACAGCTGCAATAAAACTCTCAATCCAAAGCACACAGTTCAAGCATTACTAGACCCATATCTGGTGATTGCAGCCAGTTCGGTAGCATAATCCAACGGACTATACTTCGCGAAAACTGGCTTCTAGCGCGATGATAGCGTGATGCGCCAAGCACAGGTCGCTGTCTCAGGCAGAAATCGCTTTTATGATTTAACTTTATCTTTATTGCAAATCCAGAAACAGTTCACAACGATTAAACAACAACCTGCTGATAGGGAACGTTCGAAATTAAGTACCAAAGAACAAATAGTAGCAATGCAAAATCAAACCAAGGAGTTGGAATTGGAAAATGAAGATAAGAAAGAGGAGGAAAGAGGAGGTCTTCAAGATATCGGAGAGGAGTGAAAAAACAATTAACAGACCATATAAAGCATCTGGAGGAGTCATCGACAAATTTGAAAAAAAAAATCCAATTAATAGTAGTATTCTTCAAATAGTATTTTGTATATGAATTTGTATATGAAATATAGTGAAATATCAGTAAATGTCAGTAATTTATAAAACGTTGAAAAGGTGTATGTGTAAAATATAGTTCTCAGATATTAAAACCCTCAACCTCGTATATTATTCAGTCCAGATTGATAAGTCAACACTCCCCCGTTCTGTATCAAAGATGCTTTCCAGGTATTTCACGAAGCTTAATAGATTTTTCTCGTGAATATGACATAGTGCACATATCAATTAGGTCAAGAATATCAAGCACTCTGTATAGCTAAATTCCATTGGTTTCTGAAAGGGCAATTGAAAGTTTGTCCGAGCTGTACTAGGTAGCTAGACATCACCTTTCATAGTTTCAGGTGCAATAATCCTTCTTATGTCGAAATTTCCATTTCTCCTTTCCTACAGTTGATTTCTCCTTTTCATTTTCAATTTTATTGTCATCTTTATCATTGTTATTGTCATCGTTTGTTTCATCTTTTTGAATCTTGGTTATTAGTTGTTCATCTTCAATTGATGATTGATCGAATTTCCTTTTGTCCAAACGAGTTTGTTCTTTATCCCATGCATCTCAATAGTATTTATGGTGCGCACTAGATTGCTTTCTTTCCACTTCAGTTTGGTATTCAAGATTCTTCAATTGTTTCTCAAATCTTCCTGTTGTGTTTTCGATAGTCGTCTTCCGATATGAATACATTCATTCAAGGCTGTTCTGTTACATTTGTCATACAATCAGGGACTGTGACCCTGCATGTGCCCTGCATGTGCCCTGCGGCATGTATCAGTTTCAATATTACGCGGCTCCAATTTAAATATTATGGGGTGTTCGAGTCCGCTACACCATTTTCGAAATCTATATAAACTGGAGTTCTCGCTCTTTTTCCAGAAATATTTCTTTCTTCATACATTATTTCCAAAGAAAAAAAAAAAAAAAAAAAAGGATAAAAAAAATGGGAACAGCATATAGGTTGGTGCGTTTTCGAAAGCATTTCTGCTACTTGTCCATTCCATAGACTCAACTCTCCGGTATTTCATTCTTCAATTAGTAAGTCTGTTATACTCAGACAAGGAAACAAAGCTGATTGTTTGACTTTATTTATATCGTTGATGCAGCGGTAACGTAATTGATCTGGCTTTGGGTGATACCACTTGTTGGAGATTGTTGCATGGCTATCGGTTTGTCGACTTGTTTTTTTGGTTTTTTGTGAGCAGACGTGTTATTTAGCATAATTTGGTTGGTTTGGTTTTTTTTTTGGACATTTTAAATTGGCGATCGGAACATCTCATCCGTCGTCCGCTTGGGGGGCAGTCAACTTTACTCGGCATGTCTTGTCATGTCCTGTCAGGTTGGCAGCCCCCTAGTATTGCGTTTGCTTTAAATAGGGTTGCGGTATTATACGTTATATGGAAATAATTTCCGTATACAGAGTTAAGTAGCAGATCTTACCCTTCATTAACATGAATAAATTATTCAGTAGCCATAATACGTACGCTTATGTAGCGAAAGCAAATCTTCCACCCTCTGTTCACACATTGTCTCTCTCCCACTGCATCACTGATCAAGGCTCTCAGAAGCTTGAATATGATTGTACTCTGGATGTGGCCGAAGCTGGCAAAATATGATCCACAACAGTTATAATCGTCTTGATTTGTATCACGTGATAGACAACATTAATGTGTATTAAACCATATTAAATACTTACAAAAATGATAATAAACGCTATACCATCATAATAATCACTACTACATACTTTAAATGATAGTAGCTAATCAACACTTGCAATCCTAGCTAATTACAAGGTATACGTGCACCCATGGACCGTTTCTGACTGCTCTATTCATCTGTGCAAATTATTTATAGCCATGTTATATTATTTATAGTTAAATTGTATTATGATTACCGCTAGATACCATTTCAAACATTACTACCATTCCTAAAATTATTGCTCATATCATTCTCGGAAACTTCGTACTCATGATCCTCATATACTAAGTCAGAAATTTCTTGTAGATCCACTTCGTCAAGAATTACAAAATTACTTCCTTCTTCACCGAATAAGCAGTATTCGGGGACTTGCAATGACCTTCGAATCGTACCATCTTCACCTGCTCGGAACAAACACTGACCACCTGCTCCAAAAACAACTCTACATTCCTCGTATACCTCCTTATCTCGCAAGAACACCCTGAAACTTAATAGACTGATAGACCCTGCCGTACGCTGCACACCGTCATTGCGTTTTTCATAAATCAAATCAGCCCCAATTCCAACTTCCACACGGCCACTAACGTTATCACCAACTTCAAGCCATTTTCCTAGCTTATGTAAAAGATCTCTGCTACTGTCTGAGTTGGCAACCTCAACTACCAAGACTGGGATGTGTGGCTTGCGTGGCCTCTCTTTATCAATAATTGATCCATCGGGTAGGATATCAGAGCCATCTTGTGTCTCAACCGAGCAAGCGTAATTAGGGCCGAATCTTCTAGGAAAAAGAATTTGAAGTTTGAAAAGTATCTACAAAGATATTTTATCAGTTAGCCTCTGATGGGCCACTAATTTACGCATCTTTGTGAACCTGGTTAACGGAAATCAGTAAATCGCTAAGCACATGACTGCCTAAATCGCCCAGATCTTCAGAGTCGGTTAGGATCTGCTTCCCTAGTCGACTCTTGCTATCTTTCAATATAACCAAGTACTCCGGCGGTGGGTCATTCCAATCTGCTAACCGTTTCACAACGGATGCTTGCAAGTCGTCACATGTTTCGAATTGAAAACAGTCAACTACCAGCTTTCCAGCTAAAAAGGCCACGAACTCATCGCCTGAGGGTATGAATTGTCCCACAAACGGGCGAGGTACTTCGCCGATATTGAACTGTACTGATATTTCCTTACACCATGCGTACGCTCCTCACCACTGCGGGTTGGGAATGTCCACTAATCTAATAACTGTCTCCAAGAAAAGAGCAATAAGTCACTTTCGTTTGTTTCTACGATATGGGTAGAACCATACCACTATATTGGACAGTAAGATCTAAGCGACATACAAAATGTGCTGAGGAAGTGACATGGAACCAAATAAATCATAATTCTAGCCGTGTATATGATAATGGTTTTCAGTCATAATGTAGTTGCTACCAAAGAGACCCTAAACATACTAGGGCTATCTGAAAAAAAATTTCCATCTTAATCTCCAAGATGGCTTCCAGTATCTATTCAATTT
Source organism: Sugiyamaella grinbergsii (assembly GCA_030579895.1). Lineage (NCBI taxonomy): Eukaryota > Fungi > Ascomycota > Dipodascomycetes > Dipodascales > Trichomonascaceae > Sugiyamaella > Sugiyamaella grinbergsii. The sequence continues at coordinate 44,981 of JAKTRT010000015.1, forward strand.
GTCCAACTGGCTTCTCCTATAGAAGCGCTGTTTCCATGAATACCATTAGTAGCTTCCTTTGAATCAGCGGCAAGAGCAGCTTCATCGGTAGGACTCGACTCAACACTCTTAGTATCAGTGTCACTGACTCCTATTGGGCTACTACTAGCTTGCCACCGGAGTATTTTAGGTCTCATCCACAGAATACCATTACAAATTCACAAATATGTCGTGATTATTAATCGCTTTCCTTGCATACGTGTTTAGAAACCTAAGAAGCCTTCTTCATCTTCTCAATTAGTTGTCACCGATCTGGTCCCGAGAACTTCCTTGACATTCGCAATCATGTCGCCCAGCTTTTTAAACTCGTAGAGCCTCCTAAACTGGCCGCCGGATTTAACTCCGTTCTCCTGGCGTATCTCGTCTGTCCCACTACTGAGCTTCATGCCCGCGGATCATTGAGGCTCAACGGAGCGGACGTTGCCGATCGCTGTGCGGACAATTCGACCCTGCATAGAAACAGCGCGGGGTTATCATCATCTTATCTCCATAACTGGATAATATAAAAGGGAGAGAGAAGTATAGGCTTCCTCCTGTTTATCCAAAAGAATCAAATCATTTTCAAACTCAATTAAGAAAATATCATCATTCCTACAAACCTTTTAAATATGTCTAATACCGTTTATTTCGTCTCTGGTAGTAACAGAGGAATTGGTCTTGCTCTTGTCAAGAAGCTCAGTGCCATTGAGAACTCTGTTGTTATTGCTACTGCTCGTGATCCTAAGAAGGCCACTGATCTTCAAGCTTGGTCTAAGGAACATACTAATGTTCACGTCTTGAAGTATGATGCTTCTGTTCATACTGATGCTGTTGCTGTAGCCAATGAAATTGAAAAGATTGCTGGAGGAATTGACGTTGTTGTTGCCAATGCCGGTACTGGTGAAGACCCAATGACTGTCCTTGATACCCCTGTTGATTCTTGGACTCGTCTTTATACTACCAATGTCGTTGGTCCTATTGTTCTCTTCAAGGCTTTGTACCCATTATTGCTCAAGCGTGCCACCCGAAAGGTGTTGTTTGTCAGCAGTTCTCTTGCTTCTCAAGGTGATATGACTGCCGCTATTTCCTCCAGTTCTTATGGCCAGTCCAAGTCGGCCCTCAATTTCGTTGCTAAGGAATTGAGTATTGAGTTGGCCGAAGAGAACTTTACTATTGTTCCTATCCATCCTGGCCTTGTTGCTAGTGATATGGGAAGTGGTTACGTCGATAGCCTTGCCAAGAAATCTGCTGAATTCGGAACCCAGCTTAGATCATTTATGATTACCACTGATAAGAGTGCTAGTGATATTTCTGATCTTATCGCTGGTTTGACTAAGGAAGACAATGGCAAGTTCTTGAGCCATGATAAGACTGTGCTTGCCTGGTAAATCGTTCCGCTAGTCAACTATATATTTATTTTATTTATTTACTAGATAAGCAATAGAAGGCAGCTTAGTGGAAGCAAATTTTTTGTTCGTCAAGTGGAACAAGCGCTGAGACTCACTTTGAGTGAGTCCATAAGCTACCACGATGTCTCTGTCAAATCACTGGAGGTGGACACGAGAATAATACTTAGTGTCACTATTTTTTGCCAATAGGGGTAGATTTGGCTAGAAGCAGATGGATATTTTCGACTAGGTATTAGCTTTCGCTTTCAGAGGAGGCCAGAATCATTTTACCAGTGATCATGACAGTTTATCTATTTCTATTAAGAATTTTGCAAATTATCATTATCATCATCGTTGTATCGCATTGACATTATTGACTTTTTTTACTAACACAACTATTGTTAATGTCATGGATTTGGCGTTGAGTCTATTATTCTTGTTATTATCATTATAAAAATAAAAAATAAAAAAAAAAATAGAAAATAAAAAATTTCTTTTACCACTTGCGTTTTAATGAAACAAGGACTTTTTTAGAGTCGGCAGTCTTCAATAATCATCTAGAGCTATGTGCTATATTTGAGGTTTAAAGTTATATTTGTGCTTTATTTCCTTGTATATGTAAAATTTGGAACTGTAAAGCTATGATCATGCCTCCAGTACGTTAAGAGCGTATAACAGGTCACTTTAGTTCGCTTCCTGGTCGTGAACAGTTGATATTCTATCCTGTCGACTTTATTTCTCTTATCTCCGGAATTTCTCATTGTCGCATGTCAAGATGTCAACATAATATCTTCCAATCATGATAATAACCGCATGATAGTCACAAAATCACAACATCAAGTTTTCAAATCTCAAATCATCGTAGCTAGATTCGCAGCCCTCTTAACATCATCGTCGCGACATCATAGCTCAATTATCAGAGCGTCGAACATCATAACATCATTGTGCCATAACCTTATAACATGATAACACCATCATTTATTCTTGATCTTTTTTTCTTGATCGTGAACAGCAACTTCTTTTTATTATTATCCTCACTGTCGTTACTTTTATTTCACTATAATAACAATATTATTATTGTACTTAGTGTCGGCGTAGAAATGCCCTCAAAGAATTAGTTCCATGTTCGAGATTGAAAAAAAACAATGAAGTGATGTGGTGTAATATTGGTAAACCACCTATTCTGATAGTTGTTCCTCTCGTTTTTATGTGTAACATTTCGATTATATCTTGTTACTCAAGGATTCAGTTTCTGTTGCTATGAATATTTTAAGTTTATATCATTTATAACTAATGAATTACGTACCCAAAACAGTACAAGAATACAAACTATGCCTTTTATAAACAGAGTATTTAAAAAAGTCGTTTATTATGATGATATAGACCATGCAACTAATAATTTATAATGCGAATTTGGATCTGGCAATGATCTGATTGCCATATCTATAAAATAAAAAGGGCACGGGGCACAAAAGTACTCCCATGCATGCAATGAGTGTTCCGGCCCAGTTGATTCCCATATTTTCAAACATTGGATTGGCAAAAAGAGGGAATATACCGCCAAAGGATGACCTAAGAAGAGTGGCCGCGGCCATACTACTAGCTGCAAATGGTAAATAAACGTCTACTATATAGCTTATAGCAGGAGGGAAGATAACGAAAAGTCCAAACCCAGTGACGACACCTGACAAAGTAGGTACAATCCAGTGTATTTTATCAGGATAACATCCAGTCCAAGCAAACCAGAACAATCCTATTGGGAAAGCTATACCCCCCACCATCATGGCGGGCAGACGGGCCCGGGGAACTGACTTACCGCCGTTCGCAATAAGCTGTTTGGTGACATAAGGCTCAAAAATGAAAACACTCGCAGCACCACCAATAATAATTCCAAGTAAAACGCCAAAATAAGGAAGATTGGTCGTTCCGCCAGTGAATCCATAACCTCTAAACACAATCGGATAAGCTTCTAGGAACAGGTAAAGGATGCCATACAGAAAAGCTGTGTAAAGTGAGATAAGGAATAGAATTTGTTCTGTAAAAAGCATCTTCAATGGTCTCGTTAAATGAACCGTGATAACATCATTCAAGCTGACAGATACTTCATCATGCGGAGCATAAATTGCCCAGTTTCCTGTTTGAAGACGTAGAGTGTGAGCCTTTCTTGCTAAAATTATGGGATGATAAGTTTCATCAATAAATATGATGTCTACTAATAATGCAAGAGCCCCCATAATACCGGTTAAATACTGAGTCCATCTCCAGCGAAGACTGGAGTTAACAATGAAGCCCCCAACTATTGGTGACAACACAGGACCTGTAAAATTTACCCACATGAAGCAAGCTATAGCAGTTCCTCTTTGCTCCGCATTAAACATATCAGCTAGTGCACCACCAACAACAGCCCAAGGAGCGGATCCCAAGAAACCTGCAAAGAAACGACAGATAATAAGAGATTGAATGTCTTTGGCAGCAGAGGAGGCGAAAATGAAAACCATGAATCCAAATGCTGAGAGAACGGATGGCAGCTTTCTACCATATAACTCTGAACAGGGAGCCCAGACAACAGGTCCCGAAGCGAACCCGAGGACAAATACAGAGACTCCAAGAATAGCGACTTCTAGACCAACATCAAACTCGGCCATAATTTGTGGTGCAGTGGGGGCATAGATAGCTGAACCCCACGTCACACAAAATGTAGAAAAGCACAAACTACTAGCGATTATTATTTTCTTGTATAATGGAAAGTTAAATGGATGAAGGGGATCATCAGACCCATTGAAGTCTACTCGATATAGCTCTCGATTGACTGTTATTAATGCAGGGTATTTTTTGCCTTCCCCCATAGACATTTGAGGGTATTCGTCTACATTCCGAGATCCACTAGTAAGAACTCTTGTAATGAAGTCCTGCTCTGCTAATCTATCTTCTGCTAAAGGAATAGGTTCTTCTATTTCTTTTTGACTTTCGATATCGTGTAAATCGCGACTTCCGATAATAGCGGTAACTGCTGAGGATGACGAACTATCTAAGTTGCTGGGCTCGTAGCTTTCGAAGAGAGTACTCTCGTTGTCATAATCCATAGCCGAATACAATATATACAGATGTGATTATTTGATATTAATTACTGATTATTGATTATTGAATTATTAATGTTATTACAAGATATGACCGCATCTATATATCCTACACAGTACCAGCAATAGCCACTGCTATTCCCTTTTTTTTTTGTACGGATTATTCCGCGAAGTACCGAGCAAATCCCACCGATTCCCGACATTGTTATCATTCATGAACTCATTTAATTTGCACCGAGAAAAGTGAAAGTCTATGCAGCTTCTCGGCGTCGTAATCAGATTCAGCTAGGATCGGCCCGTTATACTGCCTGCAGGCAACGGAAAAATTTCATCATGCCGGAAGAACTCAGCGATGGGCACCAGCTGGTGAAAAAGATATGCACGGCATTATTGCTGACCGCCAATAGCCGATGCCTTACGTTAAAGAGCAGGAGGTAAATGAGTCTCAATATATCCGGCCAACATCGATGTCCAAATCAGACATCTGTAGTAGGAGATAGACCTTCAGCTTGCTGCTGGCCTCCGACCTTTCTCTCCAGAAGGGCTCCCAATTAAGATCCGTTGTTAGTCTGGTGGCCGATGTTTAAGTTGCGCCATCAGTCCCCGAACCGTGCTGATGATATATATTCATATTCGTAGAGCCTAGAACTCTCGTTTACTAATTTTCTGATCTCTTAGATTATGAATATATAGTAGCCATGACATCATCGTAAGATGATGAGCAAAGCGAAAGTGCGATTTCTAGACCGACAGACACTAGGTTTTTCTGCCAAAAAACAGCCTGGATACGCTTTGACGAGTCAACAATAATGACGGCTTGATAAACATATCAAGCAAGCAGCCGGTGCAGAGCTATCCCATCCACCAGAGGTAAACTAGAAGCTAAATATACAGACAATACATTCATTACTCATTACATTATTTGTTCATGCTATTTAATTCTTCATTCTGGCATATCCTTTAACAAGAGCCTTCTCTACACCTAACCTCCTTTCTTCTAGAGCCCCGAGAAGATCACGGAGAACAAGGCCTGGCTCCTCACGGGCTTCTCGGTAACGAATACTATTCTCATTTCTGGATCGAGAGCTTCCAGGGGTACGGGCAGCTGCAGCCGGTGATGAACCTCCTGTCATCCAGCTATACTTTTTACGGCCCGAAGTCATCATCAATGCAGTGGCATTAGTGGCTCGATGCTGGGTTTCCTCGTTTTCTTGCTGTTTCTTTTCGTCTGCAGCCGACGTGTCCCCTGATGCTAGATCATGTGCTAATTTCTGGGCTGCCACTCTCTCTTCCAATTCTTTATCCTTAATAGCGATATTACGCAGTACGCGGGCGATACTTGAATGAACGTCATTACGAGAGCGGCGACGATGTCGCGATAATGAAACAGCGCTGGTCACAATATTACTCAGCCATTCTTCACAAGATGCCGATATTACAGATGCAACCTCGTTATCTTTATCAACCGCATAACGAACACCTTGCTCATTTGTAGCTTTCCGTATAGAGTTTTGAACGTTCCGTGGATCTAAAAACGGAGTCTGAATAAGAGGAGGTACAATAGGCAGTTGGGGATGGGCACTGAACTGACCTGCACCGCCCATTATCAGAGCTCCTCCTTGAGGATAATCCCTTCGCTGTAGAGTAGAAGATAGTAAATTTTCTTCCTCTTTTAAATCTACACCCGCTGATAATAAGGCATCAGATAATTTATCCGGGTCAATTGCTGATGCGTGTGTGCTTATATGAGGAGTAGCTGAACCACTGGCAGTACCATCGCCAGTTTTCGACGGGGTATCTTCATCATTTTTCAGTCGTTTTGAAGCCGAAATAGCAAACCCACTTGGAGGTGATGGCCTCTTAGAGTTTTGTCCGGAAGTACCCGAGGCAGACATTTGATTATGGCAATAAGATGCTGGTAACTATTTCAGGCGTGAATTGAGGTTTAAGCAAATTGATTATGTCCCTAGGGTCTTCTTGTAGATATAAATGATATTTCCTCTATATAAATCGGATTAAGTCCCGCTCCAAACGAAGTCCTAATTTTCACGCGGACTAGACTGCACTCCGGGCTGGTAATATGGCGTATTTATAGACAGATGTGTTTCTTTCCTTACTCAAGCGAATATTTCAGTTTCCGGCCAGTTCCATTTAACGCGAAGTTGAAGTCCAAATTCGACCTCCAACGCAGGGTAACTGTAGGTCAGATCGAAAAGGCTATCTTTTTTCACGTATGCAGCGATCGACAAGAAATTTTCGAGATGCTCTTAACGATGTATTTTGGGCCATAAATTGAACAACTTCACGTTAGCACATTTTCAGATATTTATTTCATTTTTGTTTATTTTTGATTCTTTTTGCATTGTTGGAAATGGCTACCAAAGTAGAAATTTTGCAGTTCACTGGCAGTGAGGATTTCAGGCTGAAGCTGACTCTGTCTACGCTATCAGGTAAACCAATAAAGATTTCCCAGATTCGATCAGATGATGTCGAGCCAGGTCTTAGGGGTGAGTGTGATATATTTGCTGCATCTTAGGTGGGTGGAGTCTTCTCAAGGGTCGCTGTTGTGTTTTTAAAGTTGCTGAGGCATATGATCCGAAAAAACCCACTGCCTCTTTTGCAGTCCTTGCAACTCCGCGATGTGGAGCTACGGGTCTGGACAGAGCCCTAGCCGCTAGAGGCAGAGCCAAACAAGTTCATATATACTAACAAGACTAGATTATGAGGTGTCCTTTCTAAGATTGCTGGAATCTATTACGAATGGAAGTGTGATTGAGATTTCATATACTGGTACAACGGTCGTTTACAGACCAGGTCTGGTGATTGGCGGTACTCATACTCATAACTGCCCTCTGAGTAGAGGAGTAGGATACTTTATAGAACCATTGTTACTCTTAGCACCTTTCGGTAAGAAGGCATTAACATTGACGTTGAAAGGAATTACAAATTCGTCGAATGATCTGGGAGTTGATTCGATCCGAACGGCCATATTCCCCGTATTGCAAAAGTTCGGTATCGATAGACAGGAATTGAGGATCGTTAAACGTGGATCAGAACCACTGGGGGGTGGTGAGGTGGTCCTATATCTACCTCACCTGGTATTACAGCCAAAGACCGTTCATGCCACAGGACAAAACTTAGTGACAAAGATTCGTGGTATCGCCTATTCGACGAGAGTGAGTCCTGCTAGTGTTAATCGGCTAATTGATTCCTCGCATCGTGTATTAAAAGCTACAGAAGTAGAAACGTTTATTTATTCGGATGTTGCTAGAGGAGAGGAATCCGGCAAAAGTCCCGGTTTCGGAGTAACCATTGTTGCTGAAACCAAAGGTGGATGGCCTATTTCTGCCGAAGGCATTGCCAGCCCAGGAATAACCCCCGAAGACTTGGGTGCGCAAGTATCTGCTAAATTATTAGAAGAATTATCGCTTGGAGGAACTGTGGGAAGAAATCAGGTTACATTAGCATTGGTCCTAATGGTATTGGGCAAAGAAGACGTTGGGCGCCTATCCATTGGCAAGGGAGTCATTGATGCCAAGGTAGTGCGATTATTACGATATATTAAGAAAATTTGGAACTTAGAAGTAGTATTAAAAGAAGGAGATGGTGAAGATAATGACATGATTTGTACAGTTAAAGGATCGGGTTTTGTCAGTTCAAGTAAAAAGGTTGCTTAGATAAACAATGTAAAAAATTCTTAAGAAAAGTAAAGAAAATGGACCTCGAGTCGCCAGACCGGGCCCAGCTACCGGAGGAATTATTATGATAATGGCAAATCACATACGTCGTTATTGAAACCCGACCAGCCTTCAGAATGGAGTTCTGAATACTTTACGTTATCGACTGACCATCCAGACAAGACTCTGTTTTATGTTAGTTTAAGAAGGACGACGGGATGCTGCCTGGCCCAAGGTATACTTACTTTGATATCTGATATTGGGTCTGTTGGAATAGAACAATCTCCTCGGTGATACATTCTTTGATAAGCCAGTCGCGGTTTCGCTGTTTCTCTATAGTGGATTTATCGTGGGCGATGAATTCGCGTAATCTGAGGATTTCCGATTCCCGAGCGTCGGGTCGGTTGGCCATTTGACTCAGTTTTTGTGTGTTTGACTCCAACCGCCTTTGAAGCTCGTTGATTTTATTTCCTCCGAATTTTTCATACCGAACGAAGATTTCCTATAAAAAAATAAAGTTAGTTAAAAGAACAAATTGAGTTATCAGTAGGCGGACTCTTACCTTGAAGCTCGTGAGGAATTCTCGAAGCTGTTTGAGCTCTTCAAGAAAACCAACATCCAAAGACTGGCTCTCATCTCGAAGAAGTTCAGATGCGGTGGAAGTATACTTAATGGCCGACCCAACTCCAGCACTAATAACTGGTATGTCACCAGACGGGTGGAAATATACGTTGGGTAGGTTCTGGCTGAGAAAGCCAAATGCTTGGGACATTTTGTTATAATCAGAACCCATGGCTTCCTGGCGGCGGGAAATGCGATCGGCGATGAAACAGAGATGTGTAGTGGCTTCCAAGGACTGCTCGGACGCTTCATTTACAGCTCTCCACCGGGCTTTTTCTTCATCTTCGCTCCATTTAGCTACAAAAGAAGGCGAGATGATCCGCTGAGAGAATTCCTCTTCGATTTTTAATGATGCCTGCTTTTGCCAAACTGATGGTTCAGTATCAACAGTAAGAAACATGACTACTAGTTTGTCTTTACGAAGAAGAGGATGTTTAGTGAGCTGGTTTATAAACCTAGAAAGACCACGCCGGCGCCTTTCAAGAAAATATGCATCCGACGATAGGTAACGACCATCCACTGCCAGACGTTTAGGTGGAAGTACAGGAAGTAATCGGAAAGGGTACATTTTAACCAAACAATCTTGCAGCCATAGGAAGTTGCTATAACGTCGAATCACTTTGAAAGATTTGGGGGCATTGGAATATTCAGAATAGCTGACGGTACCTTCAAGGTGGTAAACAACGTGCCGGAACATGAAGATTCCTTCTCGTTCAGGAGCAAGTGTTATAGTGATTGTGTCTTTCGAGGTGGGTTTATAGTTGTTGGGGTCAGACGAAAAATTGGACCAAGGATCTGGACCAGACTGACCGGGCGTGGTCTCGGCAGTGTTTTGCGAAAGAGGAGGCAGAGGCGGTAGAGGAGACTCGAGAGTGCTATTGTCTTCGTTTCCCCAACCGGAGATGACGTTAGGTGGAGATGGGAATTCTGAGCCGATTGAGCTTTCCCTACTGAATGTCAAAGGGGTGGCTAAAGGGTTTGATAAAGAGGATGAAGAGTCGGCTGGAGGAGGCGGTGGTGGAGGTGGCATACTATGTCCATTGCTATTGTGACTGGTAGACCCAGAAATGTCTACTTCAGGGAGATTATTACGCGTGAAATCAACAGCATCTAAACCCAAGTCCTCTTCTCCGTTCTGAGCCAATCCAATAAGAGCCATGGCAACATTCCAAGAATTGTGGTCTAAAGACTGTTGGCTCTGGCCCTTTGTTACTAGATTAACAATCAATTCGCCGGTTCCATTGTCTAAGTGGGACTTTTGAATGACTGATTCTAAGGCCGTTACGCTAACGACCCCGTTACTTGGCCTAGACTTTTTGAAAAGCTCATTATAAGACTGGGGGACAGACACTCCGGCCAGTAAACTAGCCATTCTATCCGGGGCAGCTCTGGATCTTGGTTGTGGTAGAGACCAAAGATCGGGATTCGAAGAAGTGTCAGCTGATCGGTTGAAAAGATCGTCTTCGTCGAATAATGACATTTTTGTAATTGTGTGAATGGGAGTTGATGCTAAGATGCTGATGGAGGACAAAAAAACCAGAATAAGAAAACAGTAGAGCAAATGTGAATGCGAATTAGAATGTGAATGAGAAGACGCACAAACAAAAACTATACTTTTGCAAACCTCGTACAGCTCAATGTAAACGCTCGTAGATGCTACAGTAAATGCAAAACAGTGATATTGTTTGGCCAATGGCTTATCCTATCTTGATGTCGCTTGTGTAAGCGTATCGACAAGTTCCGTACCAAACTGGAAAGTACAATCTATAAGAGAGGGCCGAGCTCGCTACTACACCCTAGACAGTTCAAATTATTAATGCCGCCAATTGGACCTCTGCTGGAAAAGGAGGTTTAGACGGACTAGGAATATGGGCGACGGGAAGGTTGTTCGTAAGAGAGGTCTCAGAAGTCAGTGGCAGTGGCAGGCGAAGATGGAGGAGGGCTATTTTAGAGTTGGGAGCAACCCCCTGTATTTTCAACGCACCTGGCGAACACGATATATCGATTACCCAGCGGCACAGGAATGTATGCAAAACTGGATACAACGTCTTATCGGGAGAAATACAGGAAGAGATCAATAGGTGATAGATATAAGGTATCTGTATATATTACAAGGTCTACGTTTCACGCTTCACACTATGGCATATTTATATTTTGAGTCTGCTACTCTGTATAATGCCAGCTAATAAATTATTTGTCGAGTCCAGCCTTGAAAGTCGCCCGTTCTCGAAACGCTTTGATCATGATTGACGCTACTTTCGGAGCAAATGCATGAGACACCGAGTGGTATAGGGAGTTATTGAATGCGTATCTGAGATTAAAATCTACCAGGCACTTGTCGGTCTTTCCGTCTAGTGGAGATATAGTCCATTTAGTATACAGTTCCTTGAACATTTCATTATCGGAAGCGAAAGCCTAGTGGGTTAGATTGTGGGTGTGAAGTTAGGCGGGCCAATATGGAAACGTCGGTTGAGATTGGAATTGGTTGTGTCAACAGCCCCCCATCTCATCAATTCCGGTCTTCAGCTTCTTCATTCGTATACTTACAGTAACGGTATTTTCCGTGAAAGTAACGGCACTTTCAAATACTTCTTCGAATTGATGCCAGCCTACTTTGAGCTGGACGCGACTGGGGATGTTGGTATCGGGGGTGATTTCGGTGATTTTTGACGCTACGCAGTATGGTAGGAATTGCGAGTACGACTCAACATCAGCAACGACTTCGTATACTTTGTCCGGAGGAAGGCTGAAGACTCGTTTGATCTGGTAGTCCTGGACTACAGGCGGACTTTTCGGGCTGGAAAAGAATGTCCGGCTGGTGGTGGTGAGACCACCGGTTCGAGGAATGGCCCTTGAACCTACCCGTAACATTGATAAAAGTGCTGGTGAATAAAATGACAAGAGAAGATGGGATCAAGAAAAAAGAAGTAGGGAAAAAATAGCTCCGTCTTCGGTTGGGAGTTTTTCATGCAAGTGGTGAACTTTGGGTCTGCGTCTGGACACTCGATAAAAGTCGATATCGACTCGCGGAAGCGAGCCAACGGGTCTGGGCGGAGCCCAGCCGCCGGAGGCAGCCGCCAGAGGCAGGCCGGACAATATACGTAAAAAAAAAATGACTACAACTAGATTTAGACTACTCTCTCGGCACCGCTTAGACGGACAGCAGCGCCATACTTTTGTAACTTGGTCAGAAGAGCGTCGCCTTGCTTGACTACCTGTTGGTACTGGGCGTTTTTGTTGTCGGGGCGGTTGGTGACGATGACGCCGTTGACACGGTCAAGAACACAATTGAGTTTCTTCTGGGGAACGAACTTGGACAGATCCTGGTCCAGGAACTCGACCGAGACGCCAAAAGCGTCGGCCATGGATTTCATGCTGAGCGTCTTGTACGACTCCAGCAGCTGGGCGTACGCCTTACGTCTCATTTCACGGACGAAGTACGAGGAATGAGGCGACAGGTACCGCGAGCCACGGAGAAACTCATCTTCTACGCGGGCCAGGGCCTGGAAATAGGTGGAATATTCACATGTGTAGAGCGAGTTAGTGAGCATGGTGATGGGCTCGAGAGCAGGGGCAGTAGGTAGCAGCGACAGCACTTCGGGCGAGTCAATGACCTTGCGCTTGAGATCGACCCGGCCAAGAGAAATGGCGCCACAAAGAACCGCATATTCGACGATTTCCTCGTACGTGGAGATTTCCGTGGATGTGAAGGTAGATAACGAATCGATTAGAAGTTCAGCCGCCTCGTCGAACTGGCGAGACGATAGGAGATACAGGCCGTCATATGTCTTGTACCGGTTGCGGCGCTCCCAGTCTCCGCCTCTATCAATGAGCAGTTTAACGGAATCCAACTCGGCGCCAATAAACGGCTTGTCGTCGAAAAAAAAGCCGATTCGAATGATGGTGAAGCAGATATCAATTTTGACGCCCGATGAGGCCGTCAGATCATAGGCTCGACGAAGCGTTTTGATTGCCTCGTCTCTATCGCCGATCTTGGCATAGTAGTTACCCAGTTTCACCCATCCTTCAATGATGGATAATTCTTCTTCTTCGGCCTCGGCGTTCTTGATGACCGTCTTAAGAGTCTCTACCTCTTTGTCATTCTCGCTCTTGAGTTGCTGATACAGCTCCTCATCCCACGGGATCGAAGGTAGTCCTTCAGCATGGAGATAGAAGTAAAGAGGAGCCAGCTGCTGCTCTTTAATTCCTTTCAATAATAAGTCTAGAGATTCCTTATGAAGCGACGACAGTTGAGGAGTTTGCAACCGGTAGATATGATCGGCTAGTTTGAAGTCGGGCACTCGGTCAATTGGCGTAGACGCTTCGTTATTACCGCTACTACTCTTTTTAGTATCAGGCATGGCGAGCACGAAATGAAGTATCAGGTTTTTGGTTTAGTTGCAGAAGGTGGCGGGATTCTATAATACGGGGCCAGAGGGAGACACACACGAAGTTTCTTGATGGCTGTTACTAAGTAAGAGCCCCCTGGCGGGTGATGCGAATGATGAAGCTCGAAAGCACAGCCGTGCGCGCCGTGGAAAGTGCGGCTGCGAGAGTGGTGCTCCGCCCGGGCTGGGTTCTGGCCAGACCCAGTTGGCCCGCTTCGCTCGGACGGGGGAGAATCTCAAAGGACGCTTTGCAGTGATCTGAGGATTCATATTGGGCAGTTGGGTGGTTTATGTAATGTATCCACTCAAAGACAGAGCGAGCGTGTACTAATACTAGTCGTGCCGCGAGTCGTGACGCCAGCCAGTCTTCAGCGCCTTGACAAGAAAGAATACAACTAGTTCCTCATATTGCTGTAGATACGCATTTTGTTTGCTTACTCGCTAGAAGGTGTGTAATTTTCTCGGCCTTTTAGTAAATTAAAGTGCAATGGTCATTATTATTATTATTATTATTATCAATACACCCGCAACTGTCTATTTGCTTATCATTCAGTTATCTTTTGTAGATCTATGCAGGACATCCAGAAGTAGTCAGTTGTCTCTCTCTGAAAGCAAGCAACTGAGCGTGCAACAGGAGCAAATGGAATTGACAGAAGCGAATAGACAAAAAGATAAAGAGCAACAGTGAAATCCATCGGTAGTATGTCATGTATTGCCTAGAAGCCCTGGAACGAGAATCCAAAAAAGCCCAGTCTCATAAGCATACCTTCTACCCAAACGTGCCTCTCGAAACACATAACGCCAATTGAAACCTGAATAACCACATCTCACCAACTACCCGCGACATTTATTATACCACCCATGTCTTCATCTCTTCATCGCTCTCTATATACCCTTTATACTACCATTTCTTGGCTGGGTTAGGTCCTGAATTCCGCCCGGTGCTCTTAGGGACCGTACCGTAATGTAATGAGCAGGCTTTCTGGTGGGTACGGCCGCGCCTATGGAGAACAAACCCTGAATCTAAAAAAAATAACAGGGGCCATCATCGAAACGATAAGCTGGCTATGCAACCAAATCAGGCACTGGTCCGCTCTTTGTTTTTGCTTACGGATGAGTTAGTTAGCAGACCCATTTGAAGAAAAACCTCTAAAAAGTGGACAGACCAGTGCAAGCAAATAAAGTTTTTTTTTTTCATATAAATAGTAGCCACGAGTAGGAATTGATTAACGAAATTACAAGCAACCTACAAGAGACAAAACCTCGTAAATAGAAAATTTAATAAAAAAGCAGCAATGGTGAATCTTGGACCCAGAAAGCCTCCATCCCGTAAGGTAAGTTGTATAGGCGTGGGCTATCGGTCAGGTTTGGATCGCTAACAAGCCTTAGGGATCCATGGCAGATGTTCCTAGAGACTTGCTGGAACAAGTCACTCAATTGGAAGCATTGTTCACGGTTGATGCTAAGAAATTAAAGGAAGTCACCAACCATTTCGTCAAGGAATTGGAAAAAGGATTGAGTAAAGAAGGAGGCAGCATTCCTATGAACGTCACTTGGGTCATGGATTGGCCAACCGGGAAAGAATCAGGCACTTACTTGGCTTTGGACATGGGAGGAACCAACTTGCGAGTGGCCGAAATCACTCTGGACGGTAAGAGAGGATTCGACGTGACTCAGTCAAAATACCATATGCCGAAAAACATCAAGACCGGCAATTCCGAAGAATTGTGGGATTACATTGCTATTTGCTTGCAAAAGTTTCTGGTAGCCAATCACCCGGAAGAGAACCTGACTGAGGTCCACTTGGGATTCACGTTCTCATATCCTTGTACTCAGCCGGCTATTAACAGAGGAATCCTTCAAAGATGGACAAAGGGGTTTGACATTGATGGAGTCGAGGGCCAAGACGTGCAACCTCTCTTGGAAGCTGCGCTGAAGAAGAGACATGTGCCTATCACCGTCGCAGCAATCATTAACGATACTACTGGTACTTTGGTAGCGTCCAACTATACCGATCCTCACACCAAAATGGGATGCATTTTCGGTACGGGCTGTAATGCTGCTTATTATGAGCTGGTTAAGAACATTCCAAAGTTGGATGGGCTTGTCAACGACGATATTACCCCTGACTCGGTGATGGCCATCAATTGCGAATGGGGAGCCTTTGATAACGAGCACGCTGTTCTTCCTAGAACTGCATATGACATCCGGATTGACGAGGAATCTCCTCGTCCTCATCAACAGGCATTTGAAAAGATGATTGCTGGGTACTATCTTGGTGAGATTCTTCGTCTGGCATTGGTTGATTTACATAAGCAAGGGTTTATTTTTGAATGGCAAGAGATTAAGAAACTCGAAGATGCATACGTTCTCGATACCTCGTTTTTATCTCGAATCGAAGAAGATCCTTGGGAGAATTTGACCGACGTTGAGCTTCTTTTCCTAAAAGACCTTAATATTCGCACCACTGAACCAGAGCGCAAACTGATTCGTCGCTTAGCAGAACTCATTGGTACGCGAGCAGCTCGTCTTTCTGCTTGCGGAGTGGCCGCAATTTGTAAAAAGACCGGTATGACATCGTGTCATGCTGGAGCCGATGGCTCGGTGTTCAATAAGTATCCTCTTTTCAAAGAGCGTGGAGCACAGGCATTGAAAGAGATCCTCGACTGGGACATTTCCAATCCCAAGGACTATCCAGTCAAGGTAGTTGCTGCCGAAGATGGTTCTGGTGTTGGTGCCGCTCTTATTGCTGCTCTGACTGCAGTTCGAATTAAAAACAATCGGTCGGTCGGATTTAAGACTCTGTAGTCGCTTATATATAGTTCCCTGATGCGTATTAGTCATCTCTATAAATCTCTATTAATATATATTTTCATTACTTGAGAACCTCTCCAGGACCAGTAATTATCTCTTATATACGCCCCACACACGGTCTAAATCTCTTTCATTATTTGACCCAATTGACAATGACATTAACCTTTTGACTGTTACTTGAACCTAGATCCTTGGACAGCTTTTTAAGTTTCTTTTCAAGACCGTTAATACGACCACGAACCATTATGGCGTTTGTTCGCACGTCGTCGGCTTCAACATCGAGGATCAGGGTGAAACCTTTGTCCGTGACATTCTCGGTGCGCAGAGTCATGATTCTATCGCGAGCATTACCTCCTGGGTACACGCCTCCAATTACATGCATCAAGTGTCCTGTATATAGAGCCCACCAAGCCAATTTGCTTGCAGTGGTGATGGAGATTAATGCGTCCTTGAGCAGTCGATCAGGCAGTTCTCCGCCCCACCGTTGACAGAGAGCAAGACCAAGTAGAGCTCGAATCTCATGAGACAGTCCATGGGTGCCGGAGACAACGCCAGTAACGCAGATATTGAGTCCCGCGTTGGGTTGTAGCTCCTTGGGATAGGATGAATGGATGAATGCTACATTTACTAGAGCTCTGGAGATCCGGTTCCGCACCACATAAGGAGTGGATGGCGGGAATCCTCCGTGCAATAGTTCTACATAGCGCTGGGCCCGGCCAGTAGCGTATGGAGAAGTCGCTACGATTAATGGATCCTGGCTACGAATGGACGATGGGAGATCGTGGAAAAGAGCGCCTTCACGAACTCCCCCTTGCGAGAAAAGTACTTTACGGATACTAGGAAGAACCTCGAATGCTTGTGAGACGAGCAGGGCCACGGCCGGCAATTGATTGGCTCTTCGTTCTGATATACGGAACACCTTAGTTGATCCCGACGAAGTAGAAGATACTGTCAGATCCGATGAATTGATTGCGACAAGATTGGCAATATCCGATCCGGTGCAAGAAAAGCCGTTTATAATAGGCAGAGGATATGGGTTTACAGAATGAGTGGATAGTAACAGATGACCCAGACCACGGAACCCACCACCACAAACGTACAGTTTGAAGCCACCAGACTTTTTGGCGGCTTCAGATAAAAATTCCGGGATTTTGATATGATCTAATGCTGCACTAATATTCTTATTGATTTCTTTGCGGATGACTTCCTTTGGTTCTCTCTGAAGGCGACGAGTCAGGGCAGCCGCTCCATATGGCAGAGATACTGGAGTATCTGACATCTTGAAGTTTCCATGTTTACAAGAGATCCACGACAATTGAACGCTTCCACCGCCGATATCCATAAACAGGCCATGAATTTCATAAAACGACGATGCCACTCCGTACGCACCTGTTCTTCCTTCTTCCTGCTTGCTCAGAAGGAGAACTTCCCATCCCGTGGCATCTTTCAGCTCCTTTCTGAATTGAATGGAATTAGGAGCTTCACGAGTGGCCTCCGTAGCTATGACTCGCACATCGGAGTCAGGAACACCGAAATCGCGGCAAATGTTTTTGAATCTGATCAAGGCATTTTTGACTTCAAAGATAGTAGCCGGAGAGATATTGTTCTTGGACGATGCTGAAGGAGCCAGAGTCGACGATGAGATCGCACTCGCAGCAGCAGCAGATGCTCCTGCTAATGTGGCAGCAATTGACGGCTCGCCGCCGCTTCCACTGCCTCCATCTTCGTCGTTACTCTCCAGCACGCTAGGAGGTGAGCTATGTAGCGCATCGAAAAGCGAAATGGCCGCTCTATCCTGAAATACACATGGGAATACTCTTGCTCTAGTAGGATCCACTGACGAAATACTGAACCGGATTCCATTCGACCCGATATCTACAATGGCTCTGAGATTACTACTAGAATGTGGAGAATTATGTCCTGATGGTGATTTATCCGAAGAGGTCGATCCATCAGCATTGTTGAGCAGCTGTTTTTTTATGTTCAATTCATTTCCGCTTCCACCTAAGATATCCGTCATTATTTCCCCAACATAAATATTCAATTGAAGTTTAATGGAGAAAAAAAAAATATCTTGAAAAATTCAGAAAAAAACCACTGATTAGGCATCCAAAAAAAGATAAGATATAGAGACATAGGCTATTTTAGCCGAGTGTGAGGCTGTAGGGCCGAAAAGCCGCGTTTGGAGGCCTCTGACAGGTTAGTCTTGATGGCTGCGTTTTTTGGTGGAGAAGATGCAGTGATGTTAGTGAAGGAAGGGCCATGTCCGATCTTTAGGGCCAGCCTGGTCGAGATATTTAGGTCTGCTTGTAGTTTAATACAGATATATACGCATTGGATGCGTTCAAAAAAAGTCCTTTCGGCCGCCAATAACCGAGAAAAAATTTATACCGGCCCTGTCAGATCAGACATCAGACACCTTAATCTACATTCGTTGTCACCAAAAAACTTCTTGATTTTAGAGTCTGGGCAGCGCCTGGCTATTTATCACACGCAAATAAATGGCAAAAAAAAATTTGCAAATCAAAACATAAAATTCATAACTGAACATAATAAACATATACAATATGTAAGACGCTTTTTTGTCTACACTCTTTAACACCAGAACTTATATAATCTGTAATACCAACCCCTACTTCTAATGTAAGCTTGCTCTTCTTCAACTTCTTGGCGGAGGAGATCTCTATCTAACTCTCTAATACCAGTAAAGATATCCATATCTTTGGCACGAATAAATGGAGATCGCGAATAGATCTTGTATCCAAGATACATAACCAAAACAAGAGGGACAGAGAGATAAGCTTCGAAGAAAAGCTTAGCACTTGGTTTTGGGACACCGACGGGGTACAAAGCAGTCCAGAACTGCAAGCAGAGTACCAAAGCATTTAATAAAAATCCAAACCAACTTCCATAAGTACCTAAAGCGGCAGTAAAAGGAAGCTCGGACTTGGAAACACCTTGAACATTCATAGCTCTACGGAAACGAATGTGACATAAACAAATAGAACCCCAGGTGAATAAAGACGATAAGCCAGAGAAAGCCAATAACCATGTGAATACATCGCCTTGTTTATCAGAACCAGCAACAAAGCAAAGAAGACCAAAAATAAGAGTAACCAAAATTCCGAAAATAGGACGTCCCTTACGATCAATGTAAGCAAGGAAACCTGGTGCCATTCCTTGAGCAGCAAGAGCAGCGAGAGTACGGGAACATCCATAGACACTACTGTTACCAACGGACAAAACAGCGATCAAGATGACAACATTGATAACCGAGGGTAAGCCCTTAATACCAGCATTAGTAATAGCGATAACAAAAGGAGAAGCAGTGATGTCTACAGAAGAAGAACCGCCTATAAGTCTTTCATCAGTATAAGGAACCAACAGACCAACCAAAGTGAGAGCAACAATGTAGAAAAGAGTGATACGCCAGAACACTTGCTTGGTGGCAGCAGGAAGAGTCTTTCTTGGATTGTCGGTTTCAGCAGCGGCCAAACCGACCAATTCAGTACCGGAAAATGCAAAGGCAGCGTTAACAAATACACTCACCACTCCTTTAAACCCAGCAGCAAATGCACCTGGATTGTGCCAGAATTTTCCACCGATATATCCTTGTTCACCTGGGCCACCACCACAGACTAGTACTATGCCCAAAATAATGAATCCAACAACCGCCAAAACTTTAATTAAAGAGAAAACAAATTCGGCTTCACCATAACCACGGACACCAAAGATATTAATCAACACTACTAAAGCATAGAAAATGGCTACCCAAGCATCAGGATTGACTGTGGCAGCAGCACTTCCGTCAGTTCTCCAATATTGAATAGTCAACGAAGCAGCGACCAATTCCAGCGGGAAGACAACCAACCATTGTAGAGCATAATTCCAACCCATGGCAAAACCCCATGCAGGATCGAGGAAACGAGTAGAATAAGTAGAGAAAGCACCAGAAACAGGGAAACGAACAGCCAATTCACCCAAAGCGTGAACCGTACAAAACAACATGGCACCAGTCAACATAAAACCAATCAACACGGCAGCGGGTCCACCAGTAGACAAAGAACCACCGGAACCAATAAACAAACCAGTACCAATAGAACCACCAATAGCAATCATTTGCAAATGACGACCTTTGAGAGAACGCTTAAGAGGAGATCTGGCAGTGGCAGCGGCAGAGATTTCGACTGCTGACATACCAGTAGTGTCGAAGTCGGACATATCCATAGGCTTAAACCCATCGATGAAGCCTTTAAAGATGCCAGTTTTTTGGTGCTCGACCGTCCCCGGTTCGGGGGACGTGGTAGCAGAGACCTTGTATGCGTTCTCGCTGGGGTTTTTTTCAACGTCCTCAGTCATGATAAATCAGTAAGATTTTACGATGTATTGAATGAGATAGATGGATGATGTTTTTAAGTTTAGGTTAATGTTTTTATGATTCTAAATCTTTTTTTTTTTGAATATTAATATCCACCACTATCCCTTTATATAGAGCAATATATAAAAAAATATTAATCGATATTTGTTGGGATTTAATAGATTTAAATACATCTCCCCATCTCATGAGCTCATTAGTTCTGAGCACTGTAAATGCGGACCTAATTGCTAGCGTGAAATAGTATGCAGACCTTTGGGAGATCTGCATAATTGCTTTTTCCGCTTCCAGGGTTCTGCTTCTGTTAGGGTACTAGCCTATCGAACGCTGGTAATGATGTTTATCTTTACGCTCCTGGACTATCTTGAGGGCCGTGCATGTTATTTGCGAAGGGACGGTTTCTTTTTGGAGCTGGCTAGGTTAGGGTGAAAAAGGATTAGGCATGATAAAAGCCAGTAAGAAATGCGGGTGGAGGGTGAAACTCGGAACAATTTGCGTATTACCAATGGAGAACAAGGCAGAGCAGAGCCATCGGGACTAAATAGTCCAGTTTGATGGTGGGTGAGCTTGGCAGTCGGTGGTTTCAATAGCAGGCGGAAACCCTTGTACATCTATCTCTATTCCAGCCAGTTCGGCATCTCGCTTTGAACCGACCTCATCGCTGTTCCTGTGTCCAACAGTATCAGGCTTCAACTGGCCTCTGTGCTCAACTGTCAAGTATACAATATGCAAGAGGACTGCATAGAAAGGGCAATAAGGAAGCAAGGGAGATCAGCTTAGAACGGAACTATTCCTAGACCTATTTTGATGTCTCATTCGTTTAAATGTTAGGCAAACGAAGGGTTCAAGGTAACAATTATGCCAGTTACCATAGAGCAGAGGGTGGGGAAAATGTAAGGCGACAGAGTGAAATCTTTTTCTAAGAGGGGTTGATTTTTTTTTTTTTTTTTTTTTTTTGCTATTTCACGCTAAAATAGGTACTAGAAGAACAGACTAAAAAAATTCATTATTAATTTTTTTTTGCTAAACTATTGGATCATAGCGCAAGGCACTCCCGATTCCTTGAATTTTGCTGACCTACTTCCGGTTATAGGATTTTTGCCAAGGTCCTATGGGCCCGTTATCTGGTTCAAATCCGTTTTTCTATCAGCACCGAATTTGGTAACTGAATTCACCGATCGTCTGCCGTCGTCCTATCGTCCAATAGAATATTCCTACCTGCGTTCCCCCATCCTGGCAGAGTGACAGATATTGATTTATCTCGCCTATGGTCATGGCCCTGAGCGACATATTCGCAATCAAAAGAAACGAGACGGCCGAAATATGCTACATTTAGTGGAAGAAATAAGCATAGTCCTATACTGATGCAAACAAATCTGGTTTTGGCCAAGGCTGATGAGTTGTATCAGACACGATGTTTCGGTTACGGTAGTGTGGATAAATGAGAGATTCGGAAGCCAAACGGAGAACGGAGTTAAACCGACTACATATAAAAACCTGGCTATAATGAAATGGATGGTCTAACGTACATGCCAAATAAGTGTTGGTACTAGATACTGTGCCTCAGCTGCCTTCTCTAAATCCTATGAGCCAAATGATCACTTTTACATGATTCTCGCTTCATCCCTCTCAGCCTCCCTCCTGAAACTTAACTATTATTTTAAGCTCGCCGTTCACTAAATCTGTATACCCCTCTTGAACGTTGGCGCCAAGGCGTTAATGATCTGATCGTGCAATGAAAATTATAGTTCTTCTCTGGCTGGGCCACGGGTGGTCCGACAGTTCCGAGTCGATTTTTTACGTTTAAGAAATGTAGCTCTAGTAATAAATGTCCATCCAATATTCTTCGTAGGCTATATGTTGACGAACCAACTGCATGTTAGAGATATATCTGTAAATGCGGTATAAAAATTTCTCTGTTTGTTTAATGTCCGTTCTTCCTACATTCTCGAGTATTACAGGGCAGGGCATAATCGTAAGCTCCCCACCGACACCCGACAAACTTCCTAACTTGACCTACACATAAATCTAGCAGCACGGGGGGGAAACACTTCGGATCTCTGAATCTCGTTATGCATTCAACGAAGACGACTATCATGGGCAAAGCACTGCACTAGTTCTAAACCAGTATCACGGCCATACCCGGTTCTCGGGATATTCTCCTAAGTAGGTTCAGACCCGAATCAAAGAAGCTTGACTACCCTAAGATAAAGTCGGTTGACATATTTAATCGGTTTCCATGTTAGCGGTTAGGTGAGGTGGCCCGGTTTAGTTTAGTCCATCGCATGTTGGAGATCAACAATGACCTGACATCGGAAAAATTATTCTGGCACTTTGCTAGCATAGATAGCGATCTGGATCTAATCTAGCTTTATCTCTATATCATTCGTTGTAGTACAATATGAGGAAATAAATAAATATATCATTATTGGTAATCCGAAGCAACCGTTAATACGGGCAGTTGGCTCGGCGCCGAGAACGCACAACTAGGCAGAACACACCTAGCTGCTCCACCAAGGTCCGGCATTGCCCCGTCTTCAAGATCCGGTATTATTTCTTAGGCTTCCGTATTTCTTTTGATTTTTTGTTGATTATAGAGGCTGGCTATGAAATTGTGTGTGCTTCGAGAGGGGGAGGGGCATTAGCTATAGATAGACGATATTAATTCTTATCTATTCTACCATTGACTAGGCTGACAGAATAGTCCGGACTATGCGGTATATAGGTACACGAACTATTTATTCCGTGATTGGAATAGATTGGATCTCTATGGCATAGCATATTCTCGTCGTGCTACTTTGCCAGTTCAGGATGAAAAAGTAGCTGTAACTACCTGCTAGTCAATTATGCGTTCTAGGTCGAGCTACACCCAACCAGTAGAACGAATCTCTTCTGACCAGCCTAGTCCCGTTCAATAAAAAGAGATAACTATGTGCATGAGATCTTAGAAAGGAGTATCTAGGCTCATATTAAATCGTAAAGAATAATGACCATAGTTAATCAGCATTGACAACAAAATAAGAGCTGTAACCTATCCTAGTCGGCGAATGTTTGCAACGGATAGTGTTAGGTAGATGAATCCCATCCGTTAGTGGTCTTTCTGCTTTCTCTTCTGTCGAAATCACCGCTGGATGCCCTCCGGAAATGCATTAATTTGATGCAATGACGATCAGGGGTACTGTAATACATTTGTAGATACCAAATCTCCATAGTTGACGGAGTCCTTTGAGTGGGGAAGCTTCTGCAGTTGTGGCTCAATAGTCCCAGGGTGCGAGACATGTTCCAGTATTCAGCAAACATACCCGAGAGGTTCGATACAGCTTTTGGGTTGGTGCGTTTTCACCAAGTATAGTTGAAAACTTCGCAGCAAAACGGCTCAACCCTGACTCAGAAGAATATGACCGTTTACGTTGAGGAAATAAATAGCATGGAGTATAATTGAACTATAATAATACGTCAAAAAAGAATAAAGACGGTTGGACATTGTGAACAACCCCTACCCGGGTATTTCTCCGAGACCTTCATAGGCAGCAGCTGTCTATGCCAAGGACTAAAGCCATCGTGAACCTGTTTACGACCGACCGTCTATGCGCAATTATCCGCTGCTATCTCTTCTTAAATGTCCAAGTATGGGACTGTTCGACATTTGTTTTCGAAAATAATGCAGGTGGAGCCTACTTTCACCGTCTAATATTTAGGCGCTTATTTTGTGTGAACCTTATTAGATAACTATAGCTATAATCCATAGGATAGCCAGCCGCCAATGAGCGACCGCGTCTGTCTGTCTAAAATCTCTAACCTTAATGAAATCGCCGCGAAGATAACAAGGAAATTGGAAAATTGGAAGGCTTTACCCGGGCATGTACACTTTCTCTCTCTTTATCATCTCGTATCGCACATTTTCTTATCTATTTTTTCTTATCTGGTTACATCTGACTCGGTCCGTTCATTGGTGCTGCATGCTGCCTGCCTCTTTTCACCTATTAGACTGTTCATTCACCGCTGATCTGTCTGCCATTTTCATGAAACTGGGTCATAAAAAGAAATGTATTTCATCATGGAAGGAAGGCACCGTTAGATTCGGTAGTAGATTTAACGATACCTTCATATATATAGGTGGTAACATATCCACAATGTAAAAAAAACCACTTGTTGGTTCGGAGAGAAAAAAAACATGTCTGAAATTGAAGCTCAACGAGCAAAACATGCTAGTGATGAAGAGGTTCTCGCGCAAATGGGGATCGAGCAAGAGCTCAAGAGAGAATGGGGTGTGCTACAGAACTTTGGAGCTTCGTTTTCGATTATCAGTGTAATTACTGGCATAACTACATTATTTGAAACTGGCCTTACAATTGGTGGCCCTGCGGTAATGAGTATCGGATGGATAGTAGTATCGCTTGTCACACTTGTCTCGGTCGGACTTTCTATGGCCGAAATCGTCAGTTCGGTACCAAGTAGTGGTGGTCCTTATTACTGGGCCGCCGTACTGTCTCCGCCTAAATATCAACCATTTAATTCCTGGCTAACTGGTTGGTTTAATCTTCTAGGCCAGATTGGTGTCACTACTGGTGTTAGTTTTGGTTTGGCGGGATTGATATCTACTGTCTGTACTTTGAAGAATGACTATGAACCAACTCCTGGTAAGACCATCGGCATCTATGCAGCTATTTTGATATCTCATGGTGTCATTAACACATTTGGCGTAAAGACGTTGAAATACTTTAATAATACGTCCATCATAATTCATAGCGTAGGTGTAAGCTCCATTTGTATTGCCTTACTTGCTAAAGCGCCTATCCTTCAACCGGCTAGTTTCGTGTTCGGTAAATTTTATGACGGCACTGGAGATCCAGGCTGGAGTGTTCGAGCTAGTAAGGAGTATGTAGCAGTAACTGGTATCCTGATGAGTCAATATACCATTACTGGATTCGATGCTTCGGCTCATATGTCAGAAGAAACGAAGAATGCGTCGTGGGCAGCTGCTGTGGGAGTGGTGAGCTCGATTGGCGTTTCAGCAATCTTTGGCTTTTTCGTCATTTTAGCATTTTTATTTTCCATTCAGGATTTCGATCGCACAGTAAGCTCGACATCTGGACAACCTGTTTTGCAGATCTTTACTGATATATTTGGAGTAGATGGAGCTATTATTTTGATGACTTTTGTCATGGTATGTATTTGGCACTGTGGGCTATTTTGTATTGCAAGCAATAGTCGAATGATGTACTCATTTGCTAGAGATGGCGGTCTTCCGCGACAACTGAGCCATGTGCATGAGAAGTTTCAAGTTCCAGTTCGTACGATTTGGCTGGCGGCTTTCTTGTCTTTCTGTCTTGCGCTTCCTTCGTTGGGTTCGTCGGTTGCTTTTGCTGCTGCTACCTCTATTGCAACTATCGGTCTGTATATTAGTTATGCACTTCCTGTTCTTATTAAGCTGGTGTTCCCTGGTTATTTCAAAAAAGGGCCGTTCAGTCTGGGGTTCATGTCGGTTCCAATCAACATTGTGTGTTGCTGTTGGGTCTGTTTCATTACCATTGCATTCTGTTTGCCCACTGCCAATCCTGTCACAACTCAAACTCTTAATTATTCAGCGGTTGCAGTCGGTATTGTTGGAGGATGGGCGGTGCTTTCATGGGTTTACTTCCGAAATCATTTCAAGGGGCCCATTCGACCGGAAAATGTCGAGCGGATCGATGGAAATGGTTCAGATGAGATAGAAATAGTCATTGATCAAAGCGAGAAGGCTATTATGAATAGTGATTTATAGAAATATATATTTATTTTGCTGTAGCCACATGCAGCCAGGCTCCGCCCAGATCTGTAGCTCCGCGAAAAGACAGTGTCGGAAAGTTAAGAGGGAATAAATAATATCTATTCGTTATGACAAAGACGGTCATATCGTACTAGATTGTGGATATCTTGGATAGACGCGTTTATAAATTGACGGACTTCAAGTGCTAGCCACACCTTGATCATAGAAAGGGAGTCGTCGCTGAGGACTGCGATGTCTTGGTTCTTGGAGGGTCCGATCTGTCGGAGAATGGGGATTGCTGATTTGAACAAGTCAATGTCTGGATCAAGCCGTCTCCCGATACCTTCTAAAAGGAGAATCGATAGTACTACCGTGACAAAATCACCTTCCATACGAACATGATGCTGTCGAACCATGCCCAGCATTTGAACTAATAGATCTCCTAACTTTACACTACCTAAAGCAAACGTTCGTTCCTTTATATGCCGAACTAGACGCTGCACTTTTAGGCAGAAGATTTCGCTATCAAGGGTTGATTCGGGAGTTCGTGATCGTTCAACCATCAGCTCGCCAACCCGAAAGCCATCAAATGTGGAAATGGCCTTGAAAAGATCAAGGAAATTCCGCCGGTTGACTTGATTTAGTTCAGTTACTAGTCCAGCGTCGATGAAGCACACTTGCGGGCGGTATCCTTCATCATACAGTTTGTCTAGCTCATTTCGCCATTGTTCATTATCATCATTTAGCGATAGGATTCTCTGAGTGGCTGCTTCGATTTCCTGGCTAGTCACAGTATCGTCGGTTCCCAACAGGTTCAGTCTACCCTTTTTGTAGAACTTGACGTATATATTTCCAGGGTGTAAGTCAGAATGAATGAAGTTATCAGCTAGTAACATTTTCAGAAATGCATCTAATCCTTTGTTGGAGATTTCTTTGTCTATTTTACCGGTACCGTTGGATCGTCGCAGCAGCTCAGTCATGGGCAATCCACTGATATACTCCTCAACCAGCACTTTCCGGGTACTAAAATTAAGAAATGGCTCTGGGAATAAAATGTCTTTTCTATCAGCAAAGTTTCGTCTAAAGAGTAGCAGGTTTTCTGCCTCTATTCGAAGGTTCAATTGAAGTCGCATCATGATCGCAAACTGGTCGACTTCGGCGGGTAACGATAGCCATTCCATGGTCGGAATCCAGTCAACTACATTAGCAAAGAACCTCATAATTTTCAGATCCCGCTCTACAATCTGCGCTACTCGCGGATGAAGGACCTTGATCACGACCCAATCTGAAGGGGGAGTGATATCTTTTGGCTGCAATTTTTCGAGGTTTTCTTGTATAAACGTTGGTACATTTGCACGATGTTTGCCTCCATCAAGGATGTCCACATTCATCGAGTTATCGTTTTCATGGTTCGCTATTATCTCTGGAGAAAGCTTGGCCTTATATACTTGCGCCATAGCACCTACGCCTAATGGGGTATCGATGAACTCCTCGAATATCTCGTCAAAAGGCATACCATGGAATGCCTCACAGACAATCCTCTTAGTGTCGGCTAGAGAATGAGGGCGGGCATTAGAGTGTAATTTCGACATTTCTTTACAAAATGATTCTGGGAAGATATCTGTTCGGGACGCTGCCCATTGTCCAAGCTGGAAAGAAAAAAATTCAGTTAGTAAACAATCACGTTAAAAAACTGCTATCAGTTTTACTCGTGCAGCCCAACATACAATTGTTAAAAAATTGCAAATGCCAAACTAGTCAACAAAAAGGAATCCGCCCACCAAAATAAATATTCCTCTTGATCATATACCTTTATAAAAGAAGGACCGGATAATTCCATTGTCCAAGTAAGATACTTGTACCATAGTACGGATCCTTTCCGTTGGGTGGCAGTGGTGGTAGTATCAATGCGAGAAGGAACTCGGGGTCCAAAGAGAACAATTGGCATTGACACGATTACTGGCAGAAATAATACAATTAGATGGACTACCCGAACACAAGTCATAAACGGGTCGACTATCTCTACCAAGAAGAAGTGAATGGCTTTGGATGTTAGCGAGTTATTTTGCGGTTCAGCTTCGGCTTTTGAGATTTCATAAATAGTCATTTCCGTAGTAGCCGGGGAATGGGAGGCATCAGGGGACGGGGAGTCATTATGAATTATGGGTCTATTATAGGCAGAAAGAGCAAATGCTAAGGCAACGGAGGTTGCACCACCGGTCAGTAGAAGCCAATTGGTTCTGTATTTGGGGAGATATTTCGTATATGGCTGGGTATGTAAGAAATTGGTTCTTCTTGCAATGACATTGATAGGATATTTAGGTCTGGGATTAACTCGTCCAAAAGACAAGCTGTGCCATTGCTGCTGGCGGCGCAGAGAGGATAATGGATTGGTGGTACAATTGGTAATACATTTGGCCGTTCTAGGCACTATAGGACACCTCGATCCTAGCATTTCGGCAGTCTCGAGACCATTCCAAACAGTAATATTCGGGTGAGTGAAGTAGAGCAAGCTGTTTGGACTGATTGAGTGATACCTTGTCGCTTGCTTGCTTGCCTTCTAGTTACATATGCAACAAGGTTTGACAGTATGTTATTAAAGGACTCATAAGTATATACCCACCAGTGGCCGAGCAGCCGGAGACATTGAAGACCGACGACTAACGAAGCGAGCCAGGCAGGGCCTGAGCTTAGCGGAGACCGACAAGAGCAATAGTACAAGCGAGCTTAGCGGAGACCGACAAGAACAAAATACAAGCGAGCCTAACGGAACAAAAATATACGCGAGCTTAACGGTCAGCAGGCTCCATCACCCACAAACAACCCCAATCACAATATACGAAAACAATATTAATTTAAATATATAATAATAGTTCAACTAATAGGTAGACTCTTAAACTACCATCTTCGTTTATAAACGATGGACAGGAGCTTTTGAACGAGGACTAAGCTTAAGAGTAGCGTCGCGAAGACGGTCTCCGAGATCAGCAGCTACCTTGCTAAACATAGCAAAAGTACGGTCTTGAACTTCTGGTTTGGCGCCTTGAAGATGGACAGAAACATTGTGAATAAAGGCGTCTTGTTGACCAGTCTTTCCAAAGAGCTTCCAAAACTGACCAGCTTGACCAAAGTCGGCATCAGTAGCCTCCCAGTGGAAGTTTGTAGCAGCACCAACCCACTTCTCGTGGGTTTCCGACAGTTGGATATCTTGTCGGTAAGTAGTAGGAGCATAGTCAGTGGGGTAATTGGCAGTCGCTCCATAATTACCAGTGACTACCATCGAGCCATCTCTCTGGAATGGATTGTGGGCCTTAAGAGGACAGTTGACGGGGATCTGTTGATAATTGACGCCCAAACGATGACGATGGGTATCAGAATACGAAAACAGACGAGATTGAAGAACAGGGTCGGCCGAGGGTTCGATACCAGGAACAGTATGAGCGGGACTGAAAGCCGCTTGTTCGACCTCCGCAAAGTAATTCTCTGGGTTCTTGTTAAGAACCAGCTTACCGAAACGACGGAGAGGATATTCCGAGTGGGGCCAAACCTTTGTCAAATCAAACACACTGAAGGGAGCCTGTTCAGCTTGCTTGGCAGTCATGGTCTGGACATAGACGGTCCAAGAAGGAAACTCGCCTTTAGCAATGGCATCAAACAAATCTTCTTGAGCGTGGTCTGGATTATCGGCAGACTTTATGTGTGCTTCCTCATTGTTCATAGTCTTGATTCCTTGGTCGGTGATCAAATGGATTTGCACATAAACCCATTCTCCCTTCTTGTTGGCCCATTTGTAAGTATGGCCCGAGTAGCCATTCATGTTTCGGTAACCGAGTGGAGTTCCTCGGTCGGAAAACAATTGCATGACCTGATGAACGGCCTCTTGGTTTCTCGACAAAAAGTCCCAAAACATAGTAGCATCTTTCAAGTTGGTTTCGGGGTTTCTCTTTTGAGTGTGGATGAAGGTTGGGAACTTGGACGGGTTTCTAATAAAGAAAACGGGGGTATTATTGTAGACCCAGTCAATGACACCTTCTTCAGTATAGAATTTAGTAGCAAACCCACGAGGATCACGAGCTGCGTCGGGAGAACCCTTTTCTCCGCCGACAGTGGAGAACCGAGTAAACACTTTAGTCTTTTTGCCGACTCCGTTCAAGAAGTCTGCACTGACTAAGTCGGAAACGTCGTCGGTGACTTCAAAGTACCCGTAGGCGCCAGATCCTTTAGCATGGACGACTCTCTCGGGGATTCGTTCTCTATCGAAATGGGCCAACAGATCAATCAAATGGTGATCTTGCAATAGCAGAGGACCATGTTGGCCGATTCTCAAGGACGCGTTTGGGTCACGAACAGGGCATCCATTAGAGGTAGTATAAACAGGAGGAGGGCCACCTGAGCCAGATTTTTTATCAGACATGATTTTTTAAGTTCTAAAGAGAAAGTGTTAGTAGATGGTTTAAGATTGGTGGAGCATTGTTGACGATATAGTAGGCATTGTAGTATCTACTCCTACTCCTACTCCTACTCCTACTCCTACCTACCTTTTAATCAATTCAATATCTTATAAAAATTTAATAAACCAATCACGATTCCTGATAAACCAATTACGATCTTTCCATTAAGGGCACAGGACGGTACTTATATACCCCAGCAGCTGGTTGGGCTGATTTTCATCCGAGGCAAACCTTTCTGAGCGCCTGCTACCTGCTCCTGCTTACCTTTACCCCATTCCGTTGCTTATGTTCTCATCTCACCACCCAAATCTGCATTGCTTTTTATTTTTTTCTGGGCTGGATGGAGCTTAACCGCCGGCTGCGAGCAGGGGTGCTCTCAGGCTGGCGAGCTTTGTACGCTGCGATTACACTTTTTTTTCGGTGCAGCAGCCTACCATTGGCATTGTCCTTGTTAGTAAGCTTGCAATAAAAAGACCCAACTGCGAGGGCATTCTAGGCCCACTTGAAAGGGCGCCTACCGTACAATGGATTCTGGACCCTGCTTCAGCAGCAATTCGGGGGAACTGATTGTTAAGGATAAGGACCGTGAATTTGGGGTAGTGATGGGATAAGGCGGGAATAAACGGGACTGGTCAGTACGTGGCAATGGTTATTACGACTATTACAAATGTCATATTTGTGTGGACCGATTATATTGTATCAGGTCGTAGAGGTTGACTTTACGATAAAATTGGCACAAGGCGCACTTGGAGGACTGCTCCACGACTCCACTACTTATCTTCACAACCTTAACTTCAACCATCTCCATGCCATGTCAAGCAACGTCGGCTTCACAACCACAACCACAACCACAACCACAACCACAATCACCTCTCCTTGCCCAACAAACTCAATTGCGATTGCTATACTACCTCCTATAATTATAATTGCTACGTGAACACATCTAATGTCAAATCCCCACATTTTTTCTGTCATTAATAATTACCCCGATTGATTGGCTTGCTACATTGCACGGTCTCAGCAAGAGAGGGGAAGGGTACAAGAAGGGAAATAACGGCTTGAGGGGAAAAACCAAACTATATTAATACGAACCGCGACATGAGCGAAAAAGTAGTCCGGTTAGCATTCTTTACTGTGAAGATGGATTTATATTATTATTGTTTTCTATAGAATTTTAGTCCACATCTTAATAGTGTAAACTTATATAAGAAATAAATGATAAATACATTGTTATTTATTATTTATTTTCTATATTATCTATTATGTATTTTTATTATTTTTTATCTATTATTTATTTCTATATTATCTATTATTTATTTTTTATTATTTATTATTTTTTATTTTTTATTTTTTATTATATTTATATTATATTTATATTATATTTATATTATATTTGTATTATATATCATTTCTTTATTTTATAGCTTTTATTGTTAATTAGTATACTACAAACACCTTCTACCCATACATGGAGCTATACCAGCCAATTCTCAGATAACCGGACTATCAGCCCGTTGACTCGTATCAAATTGAATAACTTGTGTCTGGTCACGAACTTGACAGACTTGTCTAGTGCTTGGCCAGCTCCGATGTCAATAAGACAGTTCGTTTATGCAGGGTGAGGGCCCTATCGTCTGCAGGGACATGACAAGCTGCTAGCACAGGCCTAGACTCAATAGAAGGTGAGATATGCCATGATCTGGACCACAGCCATTCCATTGATGATGTGGGCGATGATTAGAAATACACAAAGGCAGTTTTACAAAGCCGGTGATGTAAACGAGGACGAGACCATTAGTACAAACGAGGATTAGAAATCCACACCGACAGGTCCACCAACCAGCGTTCTAAGCGAACATCAGAAAAACATCCCCGCTTTCCACGAACCTGACAATCGTCCAGACACACGTACTACACGGCGATGGTCGACCACTCCTATTCACCAGCAACACAACCATTCGTCCCTCCGCGAAGCGGAGCTACGGGTCTGGGCAGAGCCCAGCCGCCGGAGGCATCCCCCGCCTGCCCGCTTACATTACAATCATTAGTTATCAATTACGACCGACATGTCTGAATCACCACCTAAATATGCTCTTCTTTTATAATATTCACAAGCCAGTCCAGGCCCTCGTTGAGTCCGTCGCCGCGAATGGCGGAGCACGCCATGATACTCCAGCTCCGGTCTTTCAGACTGACGAGATCCAGCGCCT
Source organism: Sugiyamaella grinbergsii (assembly GCA_030579895.1). Lineage (NCBI taxonomy): Eukaryota > Fungi > Ascomycota > Dipodascomycetes > Dipodascales > Trichomonascaceae > Sugiyamaella > Sugiyamaella grinbergsii. The sequence continues at coordinate 77,749 of JAKTRT010000015.1, forward strand.
GTGACACCTCCGACGCCGTCAGCGCGCCTTTCTGGTCTTGCTTGTTGGCGAACACGAGCAGTGCGGAGTCCGCCAGCTCTTCCTCCTTCAGCATGGTATGCAGCTCCTCGGCACTGGTTGAAATGCGCTCCTTGTCTGTCGAGTCGACGACGAAGATGACCGCCATGGTGTTGGCATAGTAGCATCTCCAGTATGGCCGGATGGTCGTCTGGCCACCGAGATCCTACGAGACGGATCGTTAGGGACATGTGCCTCCGGCGGCTGGGCGCTGCCCAGACCCGTGGCTCCGCTTCGCGGAGAGCAAGGGGGTGTACTTACCCAGACGTTGAATTTGAGGTTCTTGTATGTTAATGTCTCGACGTTGAATCCTATAGTGGGCACCGTGGAAACAACTTCTCCTATCTGTCAATGTTAGTAATCAACCTCGTTTATCTCAACCGAACGTCTCCTGATCCGTCCGTCTCTTCTTACCTGAAGTTTATATAAAATAGTCGTTTTGCCTGCTCCATCAAGACCTAGAATCAAAACGCGAATCTCTTTATCACTGCTCCATAGCCGAGAAAACAATTTTCCAAACGTCAATCCTGATGCCCCATGTTAGTATACCCATCTCGGTCGTGCCCTTGCAAGCCCACTAACGGCTCCGGCTCCAACCGGCAATCCCGCGCTATACTCACCCATGATTTCTCTTCTTATCCCTGTTCTCTTTCTATCTATCTAACGTACAGCTCCGCTCGCAAGTATCCTCTGATTACTCCTGTGATGCTTGAATCCGCCTGGTATCCTGTGAACATCACCTGAAGCTAGGTGTTCCTTTGGCTCCTTTACCGATGCGCGACCGCGGGATTAGGAGACCAGTTTACGCGGCTGTCCTAATGAACCGGTCGGAGTTACTTACGACCACTGATACTGATAATACAAATAATACTACTATGAACTCAGAGGAAAAACTCGGTAGATGGCCAGTCTACGACTCTACAATTGTAATTGGTACGACTCTTACACCACTGAAGTCTTAACAAGTCTTTTATTGGTATCGTAGATATGAGTTCGACGACAGCAATGAATCTTTTACACGCACTTTGTAGCATCAGCTCTGTCTTCACATTACAATCCATAGACACACTCTGAACACAAACAGGGATATAACAAATGAGTGCTTTGACACTCGGCCGGGGTGAGATGCTGACGGTAGAGAAGCGTGCGTAAGGCTGGAGACCCTGCATGCGTGTCTTATCTTTAGCAGATCATCGGCCCCCCAAATGTTTGCAGTATAATTACATGCGACTTAGCAAGACACTATTAGCATCTCGGTTTCCGCAATATTGTGGCTCTCTAGGACAGAGGTGAGCTGTTTGGCTGATCAGCACAGTAGCGACCAGAAACGAGTCTCTGGCGCGCCTGCCTCCGGCGGCTGGGCTCTGCCCAGACCCGTGGCTCCGCTTCGCGGAGGACTGGGGGCATTCAGCATCGTGGCAGAGTATAGCTTCTCCGCGAAGCGGAGCCACGGGTCTGGGCAGAGCCCAGCCGCCGGAGGCAGGCGCGCCAGAGACTCGTTTCTGGTTGCTGCGGTGTCGAATAGAAGACTCTGACAGTTTGCGCTCCAAATATGAGCCTGTGTGTCTCCGGCTGTTGCATGAGCTCGAATTTCATCGTCATCGTACCCATCGGCAAAGTAATGAGCTCGCTACAGATATTGCCATTGCAAAAGAATTACGGTCGGCCGAGAGCCGGCTTTATGATATTGTTCAGCAGTTGTCTCCAGTAGTCAAGCAGCATAGACGGTATCGTAGTTAAACAACTCGAGGTACTTATAAATGTAAATGTAGATAATATGGCTCTCAAATAAGACATAATGACTTATAAAACACTGTACGACTGTATCAAGACTTCTAATTGATGTCGTATAGGTGTTTAAATAAAGAAATTGATAAGTTATTGGGCACTACCCCTGGTATATCCTAATTGGGTATAGCGCCGAATGCCAACTTTTCCGAGCGGTCTAAGAATAAAATGCCATGAGAAACAAATATATTCCAAAAACCGGAGAGAACAATTTCCTTTGCCGTGGTTAATGTCCACCGACATTCCCATCTGACGATCTCCTTCTTGAAAGCGTTTGTAATCGCCCACGGGGCCCGCGGGCCAGAGGGTCGCCCACAATGCCAGTTTCTACAACGTACAGAGATAAGATGGTTTACTATATTACACGTACATGTTTCAAGAGACATAATAATAGAAGTCACAGGTGACGCTTATGAAATGAACAATACAGAGTACGTTACGAGTACGCTACGAGTAGGTTACGGCTTACCAAACGGGTTGCGCAATCCGTTGCTTTGTCAAGAACAAGATCGAATACGTAGTTCATATACGAGGACGTTACATTAAGAATCACCATCCGTAATGACCACCGGAAGTCTGAATAAAGTAATCCGCTCAAGGCTGGCAAAACAGTCCATTCCGACACAGTCCGCGGACAGTCACGAGGACGGTATGACTCAATAGATGGACGGATTAATTGGGCGCACACAGCCGCGCCGGAAATCCGGAAAAACATCGCAGCTATGTATGTAGATCGGGGTTTGACCGGTGTAAAACAGTGGTAAAAATAGACAGAGTAGAGAGTAAATGAATAAAGGAATAAAAATCCGTGGATATAAAGTTTAATTGAAGCAATTAAAGAGATAGCAAGTGAGTAAATACAATTGAATAAACAAAGTCACGTATATCTAACACTATGTCCAGTCAAACATTAGCAAAAGCTTTACCTACAAACATTAGCAAAAGCTTTACGTACAAACATTACGAATAAACATTACGTCTAAACATTAAGTACAAACATTAAGTACAAACATTAAGTACAAACATTACGTACAAACATTACGTCTAAACATTACGTCTAAACATTACGTACAAACATTACGTACAAACATTACGTACAAACGTTACGTACAAACATTACGTCTAAACATTACATCTAAACATTACGTCTAAACATTACGTCTAAACATTACGTCTAAACATTACGTACAAACATTACGTACAAACATTACCAATAAACACCGCCTATAAACGCTTCGAACACAATTGAGCTGGCTACAACTTTCAGATACTGGCCATAACATCAGGCGGACGCCAAATAAAAAAGCCTACCAAGACCCACAAACATGCACCGGATATTTACCTGCATGACATGAAATAAACAACGAATCAAATAAAAGTTGTTCTGTTATCATTTAGTCCCAACATAAAAAAAAAAAGACCTCCGACCGAAGGTCTCCCAAATGGTAAGTTACTTTTTTATCTGGCAGTCATGTTTAATTGAAACCAATTGGTCATCCAATTAATGGGCCCGATAAAGCGGGTAAAAAAGTTCATATGAAAAATTTTCGCGATCCTCGATTTGCCAGCTCTTGAGGGGAATTACGTCAAATAGCCGACGTTAATTGTACGCCATGTCGGGTCTTCTGTTTCTCCACATTTTTGTTTTCCTAAACGATAATTAAATCTGGGGTTGGCCGAGGAATTAAATATATATTTATATGGAACAGTTCTCGTGTTATTATCGTGGAATAGTGGCCGTTAGGGCTCTACGATGTGATACCTACCGGCAAGTTCCGAACAGACGCAAGGGTGGTTAAGGTTTGCAAGGAAGGGTTGTAAGGCACGATTGAAGTAGGTTGCATCGGAAGGAAAGGAGGATCTGTTGGGTAGGGAGGAGTGTCAGCGGTGTTGTCCGGTAGACTTTCATGCAGGTCGAGCGAGGACTGAAGGAACGTCTGGAAGAAAAAAATGTCTGGACAAGAAGATTCAGTAGATAAACTGCAATAGAAAGTTTACAATTATATAGAAAAAATTCAAAATAAATTCAAAAAAATTGCAAAAAAAATATTAGTAAATATTAGTAAATATTAGTAAATATTAACAAATTATCTATAAAATAGCGAAAGATTCTACTCAATACCGCCTGTTGAATTGATATTTACTACATTTTTTTCCGTGACTATCAACCCAAAACATCCATATCTACAAAAAGCTACCGTTGATAAATAAATAATATCCCTATGCATACAATGCAGAGACATCTTTTATGACGACGCCTAATATCGCATCTGCCGTGGCAGAAAAAAACCATACCAAAAAAAAACTCGGCAGGTTCTATTTGTCCCCGTGTGTGGTTGGTCGTCTATCATTTGGTCATCCAATTCAATTGCTAAACCAGTAAATCAAAACATTACTAAAAATATTCCTGGATCCATTTCCTCAGGTGACAATATTCACAACTCCGTTTGGCCCCTTACATTGGCCTATCTTGGATACTCATTTCCGACACACCACAAACACACGTCATAGCCGTGGAAATAAAAAATATATACGCCATGGGCTTTGTTTCAATTGCCAGCCCAAAACCACCTGTTGCAACGCACAGTGCAACCTTAAAACCTACAAAATGCATTTATACATCACTCATTTTAGTCCTGGTGTCTTAGTCACTTTAACCTCCCAACCAGTGCCGGAGCAGGAAACACGCAACTGATCTGCCTGAATCCTTGTCTGGTGCGCGTGGATGTCATGCCGTACCTGCCGTTCCTACCAGAACCATCGTGCAAACCACCAGGCCATTCTCCTGTTCCAACGCCTACCATACCACCATCCATCGCTAATCTTAACCTGCCCGTCCCTGCCTACCAAACTAACCACCTCCGCCGACTGTCCCCTACATTTCATCAACCGCACCCGCCCACTTACTACTCCCACTTGGGAATTTGCTTGAAAAAAACTATAAAGTCAGCATATATTGTCCCCTTTGTCTACTTCTCGTTCCTTCTCTCTTTTTTTTTTTTTTTTCCTTCTTCTGTTTGTGTTCTTCACATTTGTTTAATCTAACAACCTCAATTAATTCTCTCAATTAATTCTCACCCTTTTCTTAATAAAAAAAAACATTCACAATGGTCGTCAAAGTAGGTATCAACGGATTCGGTCGTATCGGCCGTCTCGTTCTCCGTAACGCTCTTGCCAACCCCAAGGTCGAGGTTGTCGCTGTCAATGACCCTTTCATTACTGTCGACTACGCTGCTTATATGTTCAAGTATGACTCGACTCACGGTAGATACAAGGGTGAAGTCACTTCTGACGATACTCACATCATCATTGACGGTCACAAGATTCTCGTGACCGGTGAAAAGGACCCTGCCTCGATTCCTTGGGGAAAGAACGGTGCCGACTACGTTGTCGAGTCCACTGGTGTCTTCACTACTGTCGACAAGGCCGAGCTCCACTTGAAGGGCGGTGCCAAGAAGGTGATTATCTCTGCTCCTTCTGCTGACGCTCCCATGTTTGTTTGCGGAGTCAATCTTGACGCTTACAAGCCTGAATACAAGGTCATCTCCAATGCCTCTTGTACCACCAATGGTTTGGCTCCTCTTGCCAAGGTCATTGACGATAACTTCGGTCTCGTTGAAGGTTTGATGACCACTGTCCACTCCATCACCGCCACTCAAAAGACTGTCGATGGTCCTTCTCACAAGGACTGGAGAGGTGGCCGTACTGCTTCTGGTAACATCATCCCCTCTTCCACTGGTGCTGCCAAGGCCGTCGGTAAGGTCATTCCTCACCTCAACGGTAAGCTCACTGGTTTGTCTCTCCGTGTCCCCACTGTCGATGTTTCTGTTGTCGATTTGACTGTCCGTATTGAAAAGGCCGCTTCTTTCGACCAAATCAAGGCCGCCATCAAGGCTGCTGCCGAGGGCCCTCTTAAGGGAATTCTCGCTTACACTGAAGACGACGTTGTATCCACTGATTTCATTGGTGACACCAACTCGTCCGTCTTCGACTCCAAGGCCAGTATTCTTCTCAACGAGAACTTTATCAAGCTCATCTCCTGGTATGACAATGAATACGGATACTCTGCCCGTGTCGTCGACCTCCTTGTCTACGTTGCTGGCAAGGACGCTGCCGCCTCTGCTTAGATAACCAAAGGATTGTTTTCTATATATATATATAAACAGGTGTGTTTTAAATCAAAACTAGTTTGAGTCTTAGATAATAAATTATTTATAACGACTTGCCGTGGCATCGTTGGGCCAATTGTTCTGCCTCCGGCGGCTGGGCGCTGCCCAGACCCGTGGCTCGCTTCGCTCGGAACAGGGGAGGTATTTGGCTGTCCCTAGCGTGTCGTGCCATGCGGTCGAGAGATCTATATATCTTCACTGCGTAAGCTGATCTGTAGATACAGTAGTAACCATCGTATGACAGGTATAGTTTAGATGGGTTTAACCTCGAGCCCTAGTTCTGCCTCCGGCGGCTGGGCGCTGCCCAGACCCGTGGCTCGCTTCGCTCGGTACAGGGGAGGTATTTGGCTGTCCGTAGCGTGTCGTACCATACGGCCGAGAGATCTATCTCTCTTCACAGGGTGAGCTGATCTGTAGATACAGTAGTAACCGTCACGCAGATATAGATTCGATGGGTCTGTCCTCTGCGCCCTCGTCCTGCCTCCGGCAGCTATGCTCCGCTCGTACCCGGCGACGTTCGCTCGCCCGCCCACTCGCCTCCGCGAAGCGGAGCTACGGGTCTGGGCAGCGCCCAGCCGCCGGACGCAGAACCAGGGGTGGTGAACCGTGTCAATACCGGGCACTTATGCACGGCAGGAGCCAGAAAAAAAATATGACACGAACATGGAATATTCAGAACATGTCGTCTTGAATCGTTTAATTATTTATTTTTGGTTTGGGTTATATTGATCTGGCGATAGGATTCGAGTTGCGAGTATAATTGGAATAATACAGCCTGTTTGAAACGCGTTAGAAGTTTTTATGATGTGGTTGTCAGATATTCAAAGTGAGTAAGGTGTAGCAGCAAGTGGGAGCTGATAAGAGACAGGCAGAGACTAACAGGGGGCGATGAGAATTGGGAGTGGGGTTCACGGCAGCGGGAGTGTTCTTTTTTGGGCTGGGAGTAGTGACATTCTTTGACTCGGCGTTATTGGCGTTTGGAAATGTAAGTAGATAGAATGGCCGACCCAGGGTGGGCCGACAATGCTAACAAGGTGACATGTAGATTTTATTTATTGCCGGCATTACGATGATTATTGGGCCTCATAAGACCGTGGCATTCTTTGCGAGGCCGAATAAGGCCCGCGGGTCGCTGTGCTTTGTACTGGGGATTGTGCTGATTCTACTGAAACGGTCGTTCATTGGGTTCGGATTCGAGTGTTTTGGGATCCTGGCGCTGTTTGGCGATTTCTTCTCCGTCATCGTAGCGTTTCTGCGGTCGGTGCCATTGATCGGGCCCGTGCTATCCAATCCACATATCGCGCCTACCATCGACCGGCTGGCCGGGGTCCGGATCCTGCCTGTTTAGATAGACATGTCTACTATCTGGTGCGCTTAACATTGTATACTAGTCAATTGAAACAAAATATATATATATATATATAAAAGTAAAAGCTTTATACATTGCAGTGTATAATTCAACAGTCAGAGCGAGTTCTACATATAGTTATTTAATATCCAACTGTAAGAAGGTAGTCACCGAGCTTCTCTACTATAGCGGTAGCTTCGCCAGGTTGGGTCGGGGCTCTATAGTGGGCGAGAATGATTGCTTGTGTAGTTCGCACCGCGATGACGCCAGTGTCTTCCTTTTTGCCATAGATACTTCTATCATCAGCACGAAGCAAAAAGTATTTCTGTCCCTGAATGTGTAATCCGCTGCCTTGAAGTCCTGAAGGGTTATCGAACCCACGAGCCACTTCGGCGATTTCACCAGCTGATACGTCGAAGCCAGCAGATTGTGCCCATACCGAGTCACCGGCCCGGGAGTAGATGGCTGCCACATCTACCTTGGTAGTATTGACCAAGTTATCGACATATTCTGAGAAAAAACTTAGTTAGATAGAGTTGACATAAAACAACAAAAAAATACGCCGCCACTGATATAGACGGTTTCCAGTTCCTTTTGGAATGTCATTGGATGGGCATCTGGTATTATGTATAGCCAGCCAACATCAGTCTCGTCAGTCTGACAATCCCAATCAATGAATACCATTGCTTGTACCGGTACCAATCTTACTGCCGTAGTACAATGGCAACCAAACCACGGGCTCTACACTTACGTTGCCAAGACATTGTTAATTATTCAATTGACCAGTACGTTTGTCAGTTCAGAATGCGAAAGGTTCGTATCAGCAGATATACTCGTCAGGAGTGAATGATGTGTGTAGACGTCTGTCTGATTTGAAAGAAAGAACAGGACGAGGTCCAGTTGTCGTTAAAAGAAGGAGACAGTAGATGTGCGTTGGGTAAGGGCAAGCGCTGGGATGAAGATATGCGCGCGCGCGGGTATGGGAGGTTAGACGGGAGAGTGAGTTTGAGTGGGAGTGGAATGGGAGTTTGAGAAGGAGTGGAATGGGAGTTTGCGAAGGAGTGGAATGGGAGCGTAGGATCGAGTCTGAAATGCGAATAAGAGCGGTAGATGAAAATGGAGAGTGAGTAGGAGTACAATGTTATGGCGGGCGAATAAGCCGACTGATATTCAATAGTCGCTATATGAATATGAAACAAGGAGAACGAGTCCAATACAAGAAGAACCTCTTTAAAGAAATACGCTGTCAAGCCCGGTTGTTCCACAGCTGCATTGTCCGTGAGCTTAGTCGACCCCCCTCGAGATGTCAGTGTTTATGAAAGTAGTATTCACGTCTGCTGTAGGGGGCATTGAGATGTAGGATGTGGTTGATGTTTGTTTCTGTATTAAAAGATGCGATATAGTCGATCTGGTTTACGTATTACTTGCTATGTCACCTGGTAACTTCCGGTAACCTAGCCAGCTAAGTGGCTTGTGTCACAGACTCCAACGTTACCTACCGTCGTCGCCTTTGCCTAACCAGCAACGTCACAACATGTTCACTATTAGTACCGATTGTTTCCTATCAAAACACCAAAAAGATCAATTGCAACACCTTTTGTTCACGCCTGGTCTCCCACGGCATTACTTATCAAGGCTCTCCGAGGCTTAAATATGATTGATCGGACGGGAAATATTGTTCTACTCGAGATATGGTCGCAATTGAAAGGTTGGTTTTGTCTAGGTAGTAGATGTGCAAGTAGAGAAGCTAAAAGATACGCTTTTATAAGTTAGAGTAGTAGATATTGCCTTATTATTGTACATTGAACCGTATTAACGATCTCGGGCTGTTACTTTACAATGCGAAGCACCCTTTATATCTTTATGTGACTTCTACATTTCACTCATATATGCCCTATAACAATGTAGACATTTTGACCCAAGAAAAAGTACCACATCAATACCCACCAACCTTCTTTCAACCCAACAGCCAACCTCCTTTTAACTCAACAGCCTACGTATACAGCTCTCACTCCCCCCATAAAACTTTACTAGCACAATCTGCAATCCACATCTGACGCACTTTAATCTAGACTAGATAAGATAAGATAACTAAAGATAAGCATACCCGCTGGCGCGGTCTCTGCCCAGGACTTTTTTTTTGTCAAAACCATATGACACCAAAGAGACAACCACGACAACCACTACAAGAATAACATCGTATCCATATATATATATATACTCTCTTTTTCCTCTCTTTAAACAACATCATACATAATAACATAAACCACGCTCTTCGGTATCACCTTCACCAACCATCTCATCTGCCATTTCGAACTGCCTCCGTTAATAGGATACGTCTCCCTCATTATAGTAATACCCATCTGATCTACAAATATTTTCTCATGTTGATCAAAAAAAATATCTACCTCCATTTCAACATCTATTTATATATCTCCACAATACAGTCCCATCTATTTATTTCACAATGGCTCGTACCAGAAAACCCACCGAAATCCAGTCGGTAGACCAGACCGCTGGCACGTCGAAAATCAAAAAGAAGATCCGCGATTTGGAGCGACTGGCCCGCAAACCAGACCTCCAAGCGACGAAGAAGGTCGAGACAGAACGAGCCCTGAATGCTCTACGAGCCGACCTCGAAACAGCTGAGTCCAACAACAAGCAACGGACGCTTGTTAAAAAGTACCACATGGTGAGGTTCTTTGAACGCAAGAAGGCCACGAGGCGGTTAAAGCAGTCGCTGAAAAAGGTCCAAGAGGCCGAGAGTGACGCCAGCCCAGAACAAATCAAAGCGGCCCGAAAAGACTTCAACAAGCGTGAAATCGAATACTACTATGTCTGCACATTCCCCATGAGCAAGAAATACGTAGCGCTCTTTGCATCCGACGAAAAGACTGATATCCACAAAAAGTATCTATCAGATATCAAGCAGCAGATCAAGAACAAGTCCCTGCCGTCGGGCATCGTGGACGGCAAGTCTGTAGCATTGCAATCCCAAATATGATCCTTTGAACGTGTAACCGTCTCTCTGCCTCCGGCGGCTGGGCTCTGCCCAGACCCGTAGCTCCGCTTCGCGGAGGACCGATTCAGAGGCGCGGAAGACGTCTCCGCGAAGCGGAGCTACGGGTCTGGGCAGAGCCCAGCCGCCGGAGGCAGAGTCGGTCGGTGATGACGGGCAGAGGCCTATATTGCGTTACATGCTACTCGTCGTCGTCTTCGTCGTCGAAGATCCGTCGCTTTTTGCGGGACTGGGTCGAGTCGCGCTCTTCGGACTGGCGTCCGGCCGCGTACAGGTCAGCGCCTTTTTGTTTGACTTGATCGAGACGCTGGGCGCGCTCGCGGTCTGCTTCTTCGTCGTCGTCGTCGTCATCGTCGTCCAGGTCGTCTAGATCGTCGGCGCCTTCGTCGTCCTCGCCTTGCTCATTTTCTTCCTCGTCCTCGTCGTCGACCACGAAATCGTCTTCTTCGTACTCGTCACCAGCACGGGCCGCCGCCGGTCGGCCCTCGTATGGCTCGATCTCACCGCGGTCTGCGTTGTATGGATACCTGGACATCGCACCGGACCCGTTGCCGGCAACACCACCGATTCGCTCTAGTTGTTGCCGCTGTTTGGACTCGAGCTTACGACGGGCTCGTAGAGTCATTTCCGCGACTTTTTCGGCTTCTCGCTGAACTTTTTCGGGGTCGTCCGTGGTGGCTACGCTACTGATGGACGTCGAAGCACTCAACTGCTTGACACTCAGCTCTTGGGCAAGCCGTTTATGGCTTCGCGACGCGGTGGACGTGGGGACTATTCGCATGTTTTTGGTGAAGATGCCTGCCGTCTGGAGAATTCCATTGGCAGGATGGGACAAACATAGGAACGTCTGGTCATACGGGTCCTGAATGACGATGTCGAATAGCTCCTGGCCCAATTGTAATGACATGGATCCGTCCGACCACTTGACTATACGGGTGTTGGACTGTTTGATGACGTTGCCTTTTGCATCCTTGGCATACTTCCAACGGACGGTGTTTTCGTTTCTTACTTTGAGAGCGCCGTCGTTGGTCGGGTCTTCAGCCACTTCTTCATGGAACTTTGAAGCTTCAAAAGGATGGGGCTCCAGTGTCATAAAAGAGGGGGTTGGTACGTAGTACAGGTCTTTCGAGGGCCGGTGCGACCGGGGATACCTTGGGATAGTTGTTTGTTCGATTCGTAGAACGACCTCTTCTTCCTGTGGTTCGCCGTTGTCGTGGTCATTTTTGATATCGTCTTCGGCGTCGTCATCACCGCCATCGCCGAATATATCGTCTTCTTCGTCTTCTTCTTCTTCTTTATCGTCGTCCGGTAGATTATCTCCTATTTCGTTTATGCTATCAGTGGGGTCGTCATTTCTATTACGAGTGGATCCATTCCGCCTGACAGTATCGTCGTCGTCTTCATCTGAGCCGATGCCAGGTTCACGGTCGTCGATTTTGTCTTGGACTTTATCTGTTTCTCCATCTGGTGATGACATTTTCCGGGTGAGTTTGGTTAATGGTGAAGTGAACTTTTCAAATGTCGCGAAGCATTGATTTTCACGCCGCGCGGAATGCGGATGTGGTGCCTCGCTGCGTGCGGCGGATGTTGGGAAACTGGTACTGATAAGTGGTGTTGTGAGAGATGTGAACAAAGGGAAACTGAATCAGAAGCAGCAGCAACAACAACAGCAACAACAGCAGCAACCGCAACAGAGGCAGTTACAGCGGCCGAAACGACCGAGCGCAACGAGCGAAGCGAGCTACGGGTCCGGGCGGAGCCCGGTCGCCGAAGGCAGCAAAGACGGATCGCGATGCCGATGGTGGTCTCGATCGCACGTGAACATGGACAATAAGACAAGTCTTTGTTTGCACAATGGCATGCGGATCGGGAGATGAAAGCAATGATGGGCAGGGCATGAATGGATTACGGCCATAGAGCACGTTGGGGGGGGGGTAGGGCGGGCGGTGAGAGATTTAGAAGAAAAAAATTAAGAGTAAATTCTGATTTAGAATTCAGGCTTGGCGGGAATATAGAGAATATTTGATTTATTGAATGGGGTAGATAGCGGTGGTGGAGGTGGGTGGAGGTGGTTGGAGGAGGTGTGCCTATACGGTGAGAACCACAGTGAGACATGATATGTAACACAAGTATGTTGAAAATGAACAAAAGATGCAGATGCGACGATTGGCAGAGAACCTCTGGTGAGTGCCTGGTCGTTACTATTCCAGGGGAGTGCAATTGACTAGGTTGAACATTTAACTTTGGTGGTGGTGTGCGTGGGCGGGTAATGTGAGGTTTTTTTAGGCTAAAACGTTAAAAGCTAAAGGGCAGGAAGAAGAAGCAATTCAAATAAACAAAGGTCAATGAGAGGTAGGCCTAGACAGGGCAGGTTCAGAAGACGGAGAGGAGATTACATCACTGGAAAGATGCATTGCACATTCCGTTAGATCTGGGACGCTATGTGGAGGAGATCTAGAGTTTGGTGTAGGGGTGGGATTTGTGCGATAAGGGAGGAGAATACGACTAAAAGTAACATGGGTATTTTGACGACATATGTGTATATAATGTATATGATGTATATAATGTATATAATGCATATAATGTATATAATGTATATAATGTATAGTATTGAATATATAATATATGATGTTATAAAGGGTACGTTTGTGGAAACCTCAAGGTTCACGAATGAAACCTAACAGTGCACACCGGGGCTCTAGTACTGGACTCCACAAACAAGGGCGTGGTTATCAGACAGGCTAGAAAAGCTAGAAGTCCGCCTTGTTCTTTGTTTATACGATGAGATGATACGACTTGCGGCTAGCTAGGAAACGGTGGAGATAAGTGAGTGGCTGCTATTAATTGACGTAAACGATAATTAGCAGTTGATTTAGCAGTTTATTTAGTAATTGATATATTCATTATTCGTTTATTTATTGATTTATTGATTTATTCATTATTACAATATCTGGAACATGGGATTTTTCTCTTGTTGGGAGATAACGGTTATATCCGGAAATGAACCGTAACATTTTGTTTTGCCAGTCTAACTGCTTTAGCCAAAGTGCTTCTTCGATGCGTCAAACTAAGACATATAAAGATTAACATTCAAAATACCCGACTGGGCCAGGGGCAGAGATCGCCGGAAGGAAAAAAGGAATATAAGAGAGTCCTTGCAGCAAAGTGCAGCGATTTACAGGAGCACCGGGGTAGGGGTGGGTAGTTATTCAGCTAGGGTCCGTGAAGGCCGGAGAAGAAGGAGATAGACGACAGGGGAGTTGGGTGTGATGAGATAGCAGGTGGTAATGAGAGCGAGTAAGAGTGATGAGAACGAAGTTAGAGTATGACAATGAAGTAAGAGTAATGAGAGCGAGGTAAGAGTAATGACAATGAACAAAAAGGCAGCCATCTTTGGATATCTAAACAGACAAGAGAACCCTCTAGCTACTACTACATTTACATTCTTGGTATCTCCGTTGTAGCTCCGTCTCTCATTGTGTCCAATTGGCTCAGTCCTGATGCCTATCAACAACTGGGCAAAGAGCAACAAACTAGATCCATCTCTTATAGACAGGTCCGTCATGTCCGTTAATGGACCCTGAAGATAAGCCGTGTAACAGATGAAAAGGGCCGGAAACCCCGGCACCAGGCAACGGCACGGTGCCCGGTGGAGAATATTAACGCGGATATGGTCGGCAGACCAAAAACTAAACATCATTAAATGGCTCAGAAGACGGGGAGAACCAGGAAACCAGATCTACAAGCTGGACGTGTAGTGTAAGGTACACACCCAATCTCAGTTGGCGTTCGGACCGGGGATCCGTTCAATGAAATATCGACGGCCGGAGATTATGCAGGAATAATTCCCAGGTTGACGAAGATCGACTAGTGTCGATAAAAAGCAATGTGGTAAAAAGCCAATGCATAGAAAAGAAGTAGAAAGCTTCTATAGCAGGACCAGTCAACGGTGAGCCCGATAACGGCCGAGTTGGAAAGAGACAAGGTCATTGCGAGAGGAGCGGTTCGACAGATTGGATGATAAGCAGGAAAAGAGTGAATTTCCAGAGAGAGAGAGAGAGAGAGAGAGAGAGAGAGAAGAGTAGAGAGGCTGCTACTAACACGGGCAATTGAGTTGACAAAAGGGAAAATAATACGCATGGATGTTACCGGTTGGCAAGCGCATATTCAGTTCCAGGGGTAATATTATTCAGGAACCGCCGTTGAAACGTGCCTTTAGGAAATCAACTGTCAGAGAGAAAGGTAGAAGAGTGAGATGACTACTTAGGTAGAGCAGATGGGAGGTAGGGCAGATGAGTGAGATGAGTGAGGTGAGTGAGGTGAGTGAGATGAGTGAGATGAGTGAGGTGAGTGAGGTGAGTGAGGTGAGTGAGGTGAGTGAGGTGAGTGAGGTGAGTGAGGTGAGTGAGGTGAGTGAGGTGAGTGAGGTAGATCAGATGAGTGAGATGAGTGAGGTAGATTAGATGAGTGAGAGGAGATGAGTGAGAGGAGATGAGTGAGAGGAGATGAGTGAGAGGAGATGAGTGAGAGGAGATGAGTGAGAGGAGATGAGTGAGAGGAGATGAGTGAGTGAGATGAGTGAGAGGAGATGAGTGAGAGGAGATGTGTGAGAAGAGAACAGTACAGTTGGATGTGAGCAGGCAACTAGTGAGTGGAAATATTTGAGTAGTTTTATCACCGGTTATAACCTTCACAGTCTCACCCTAAGTTGATTACAGTTACAGTTTACAATTGCAATTCAAACTGCTTTACATAGTTTACAATTGACTTTACAGCAGTTTACATAGTTTATAGTTTACAAAATACAATTTACAACCTTTACACACATTATATGTTTTACAGTTAATAATATGGTTAAATTAATACACTGTAACTCAATTTGTCAGCTACAATTGAGTCGCTTGGTTGAGAGACGAAGAGAAAAAGGTTGATGGTGGGCTAGGTACAGTATTGGTTTTAGGTTGGGTTTTGGTTATCCAACGTCTGAGAAAGCTCTTGCTTATGACAGTAGGCTGGGATTTGGTTATACAATGAATTGATGTCTGAGAAGCTCCTGTTTATCACCGTAGGTTGAGGTTTGCTTAAAACATTGTTGCTTATCACCGTAGGTTGGGTTTTACTTGGACGTCTCTTGCTAATCACCGTAGGTTTGGGTTTTGCGTAATACAAAGATTGACGTCTGTGAAGCTGTTGCTTATCACCGAACGTTGGGCTTGCTTTGACGTTGTTGCTTATGCGTTGGGTGTGCTTAGACATCTCTTGCACTGTAGGGTCTGCTTAGACATCTCTTGCACTGTAAGGTCTGCTTAGACATCTCTTGCACTGTAGGGTCTGCTTAGACATCTCTTGCACTGTAGGGTCTGCTTAGACATCTCTTGCACTGTAGGGTCTGCTTAGACATCTCTTGCACTGTAGGGTCTCTGCTTAGACATCTCTTGCACTGTAGGGTGTGCTTAGACATCTCTTGCACTATAGGCCATTTTGTTTGATTTGCTTATACATTGATTGACGTCTGCCCAGACTAGACATTTAATCTCTTTTGAGGGTGCGTCCTGGCAGGGCCAATTTCAATTATTTTGGTCCTCGTCGGGCAGTCGTTTCGGCCGGATTGTCAAAAATCCCTCAACAGTGCATATTCTCGGCCGGCAGGTTTTGCATTGATGTTTTGCATAGCATGGGATGAAACAATGCACTGGCCGGAGAGGGCTGGGAGAGCAGGGAATAATTGATAACAAGCACAGTCCAAATCCCGGATCAATGCCATTAAACGCGGCATTCCCGACAGGCCGAAGAAGTTGACGAGTAATAATAGGTCGGTGAAACAAGTGCCGTAAGGTCCGATGAGAGGAGAGGAGGAGACAACGAATTGGCACTTGAGCGTCAGTGAAGATACAAACGGGAAGGGATCACAGATGTCGGTGGAAGAGAGGACGGATGGAATCCCGAGAAATGAGGATGGGATCGGAGCGGAGTTCCGGTTGCGTTTAGGAGGATAGATTGGAGGGTGGATTTACCGTGTTATCAGCAAGCCGGAGAAGAAGATTAGGATGGTTGTGAGAGGATATAGGGCGAGAATTGAAGTTGGAGAGTTGAGGTCAGGCTGAGAGGTCCTTGTATGGTTACGGCTGGGATTGAAGGCAGGTTAGAGGGCAGGCTACAGACAAGTTACGGCTGGGATTGAGGGCAGGGTACAGACAAGTTAGAGACAAGTTACGGCTGGGTTTTTGGGCGGGTTAGAGACAAGTTAGAGACAAGTTACGGCTGGGTATTTGGGCAGGTTACCGGCCCAGCACACGGCCGGCCTTCTACAGGGTTGGTCTACCACGCAGACGGCCACTACCCAGTCGGCCTTCTACCCTGTCTGGTCAGTGTTTCTCTTTCTGGTCAGTCTGGTAATCGACTGCCGCTGTGGTTGTTCGGTCCCGTTCGGGGAGACTCGATCCATTTGTGCACAAGGAGAGCCAACCACCGCACGCAGAGGTCCCCATCAGTGACGTCAACAGGCCAATGATTGGTGATGGATTGGGTGATATGATAAGCTTGCATAACGCTCGAAAATTTGCAGGGCGAGGTTGCGGGCAGGATGTTTTGGGGTGCGTTTGCGCGGATTACGGAGGAAGAGGAGGAGGAGGAGGAGGAAGTTTTTGGCATTCGCTTGGGTGGACAAGCAAGGAAGCAATCGGTGGTATATGGCCTGTTACCTGATTGGGAGGGAGATCGAGCGAAGCTCGAACAACGGGTCCGGGCAGCGCCCGGCCGCCGGAGGCAGGAGAGGGCACGGGAGGGCAGGGGAGGAGTCGGGATGGGGTGAGAGGAGCGACTGGTCGAGGAGGGCGCCGATCGGGGCCTAGTAGAGTAATACATCAACAAACAAACAGAAATAACGGTAATGGCGGAAGGGTAAGGAGAGGAGGAGAGGAAGAGGTGGCGGAAGAGGTGGTGGAAGAGGTGGTGGAAGAGGAGGAGAGGAAGAGGTGGTGGTAGAAGAGGAGAGAGGAGAGGAGAGGAGAGGAGAGGAGAGGAGAGGAGAGGAGAGGAGAGGAGGGGGCCTGGGCGCTCTCCCCCAATCTAGCAAATCGGTTACCGCTTCTACCGGTGGTGCCCTTCCTCTTGTTTTCCGTCCCTTTTCGGCACTGTCCCTAAGACACCGGCCACTTCCTCGTCTCTTCTCTGCTCTTCACTCGTCTTTTTTTCTATTTCCTATTCCAGCCTGCCTCTCCATCCGTAAAATTTACCCGACTCAAAAAGAACCGTTCCAGATCAGCCTAGCAAAAGCAACGTGCTTTTCTCTCCCCTCGCAAAAGCAATCATTGTTCTCACAGCGGCCTAGCGCACACAAAAAGAAACCCGGCCTTTCAACAATCTGCCAAAAGCAACGTCGCTCTTACCTGCTTCCTGTGTCCAACCACTCACAGTCGCTCAAATCCGTCTCGTCTGGACTGGCCATCAACACCCGCCAGAGCCAAAAATTTTCACAATAATAAACAATCTCAATATATAAAGGAAACAACCCTCCAGAAATTGCTGAGACTTTTTCCCAAAATTTTTTTTTCCCCTCTCTTCCTTTGTGTGTGTCTCGCTACCTCTTGTCAATTGAACCTCCAAGGCTTTGCAAGGCTTTTTTCTTTGTTTTCTATATATTGTCCAACATTACCCATCGACAAGGGCCTCTCGTCACCTCAACCTCCCATTTGATTTGACATCACTCCATATACCCCTTAAAGAGTGTTTTTTTTTTTAAATTTTGTCCAAGTCAATCCATCTAATCCTTGTATTTACCCACAATGGCATTTAACGACGTTGAAAATGGCGCTGCCGATGCCTATAAAGCGCCGGTGGCTGCTCCCGACGAGGAGCTAGAAGAATACGCTGGTTTGGCCCGCTTCGTGTCTACCTATCGCGATGAACGAGACGCAGCCGCCGCCGCCGCTGCGCAGGACGAAGATAAGCCTCCTAAGCGTGCTTGGTGGAAATTCGGGTTCGGGTCCACCAAAAAGGCTGCTGCCGTTGCATTTGTTGCTCCAGACTCTTGGGTCACCACAGACCTCAAGGCCGGGTTGACTTCGGTCGAAGTCGAGGCCCGTCGTAAGAAGGTCGGTTACAATGAAATCGTGTCTGAAAAGACAAACTTCTTCATTCAATTCCTTGGTTATTTTGCTGGCCCGATTCTTTACGTTATGGAATTGGCGGTTCTTCTTGCTGCCGGTCTCCGTGACTGGGTCGATTTCGGGGTCATTATTGGTATTTTAATGCTTAACGCTATTGTTGGTTGGTATCAAGAAAAGCAGGCCGCGGATGTGGTTGCTTCTCTCAAGGCTGATATTGCTATGAAGGCTACGGTGGTTCGTGATGGCCATGAGCAAGAAATCAAGGCCAGAGATATTGTTCCTGGTGATATCGTCATTATTGAAGAAGGTCAGGTTGTTCCTGGTGATGCTCGTTTGATCACTTCTTATGACAACCCTGAAGGTTATGCTGATTATCTCGATTATATCAACTCGGATATCGAAGATGCAAAGGAAGAAGAAGACGACGATGAGCTCGACGAGCACGCCCACAAGATTGGTCACTCTCTGGTCGCGGTCGATCAATCCTCCATCACTGGTGAGTCTCTTGCTGTTGATAAGTTTATGGCCGATATGGCCTACTATACTACTGGTTGTAAGAGAGGAAAGGCCTATGGTGTTGTCACTGCTTCTGCCAAGGGCTCTTTCGTCGGAAAGACTGCTGCCATGGTTCAAGGTGCTCAAGATCAAGGCCATTTCAAGGCTATCATGAACTCCATTGGTACTTCTCTTCTTGTTCTCGTTGTTGTTTTCATCATGGCTGCTTGGATCGGTGGGTTCTATCATCATCTCAAGATTGCTACTCCTGAAAACTCTTCCAATAACTTGCTCCATTATACTCTTATTTTACTCATTGTTGGTGTTCCCGTCGGTTTGCCTGTTGTCACCACCACCACTCTTGCTGTCGGTGCTGCTTACCTTGCTGAAAAGAAGGCCATTGTCCAAAAACTTACTGCCATTGAGTCTCTTGCCGGTGTCGATATCCTCTGTTCCGATAAAACTGGTACTTTGACTGCCAACAAGCTCTCTATCCGTGAACCTTTTGTTGCTGAAGGTGTCGATGTTAACTGGATGATGGCCGTTGCTGCTCTTGCTTCTTCCCACAAGATTAAGGCTTTGGACCCCATTGATAAAATCACTATTCTTACTCTTAAGCGTTATCCCAAGGCTCTTGATATCATTCAACAAGGTTGGAAGACTATTTCTTTCACTCCTTTCGATCCTGTTTCCAAGAGAATCACTGCCGTCTGTTCTTTGAATGGTGAGACCTACACTTGTGCCAAGGGTGCCCCCAAGGCCATTCTCCAACTCGCCGAATGTTCTCCTGAAGCCGCCGACCTTTACAAGGACAAGGCCCGTGAATTCGCTTCTCGTGGTTTCCGTTCTCTTGGTGTTGCTGTTAAAAAGGGTGATGAACCTTGGCAATTGCTTGGTATGCTTTCCATGTTCGATCCTCCTCGTGACGATACTGCCCAAACTATCATTGAGGCCCAACAACTTGGTCTTTCGGTTAAGATGTTGACTGGTGATGCTATTGCTATTGCCAAGGAAACCTGTAAGATGTTGGCTCTTGGTACCAAGGTCTACAACTCTGAGAAGTTGGTTGCTGGTGGTTTAACTGGTGCCCTTCAACACGATCTGGTTGAGAAGGCCGATGGTTTTGCCGAAGTTTTCCCCGAACACAAGTATCAAGTCGTCGAGATGTTGCAAGAGCGTGGTCACTTGACTGCCATGACTGGTGATGGTGTCAATGATGCTCCTTCTCTTAAGAAGGCCGATTGTGGTATTGCTGTCGAAGGTTCTACTGAAGCTGCTCAAGCTGCTGCCGATATTGTTTTCCTTGCTCCTGGTCTTTCCACCATTGTTGATTCCATCAAGGTTGCTCGTCAAATTTTCCAACGTATGAAGGCTTATATCCAATACCGTATTGCTCTTTGTTTGCACTTGGAAATCTACCTTGTTACCTCTATGATCATCATCAATGAAACCCTCCGTGTCGAACTGGTTGTTTTCCTTGCCTTGTTTGCCGATTTGGCCACTATTGCTGTTGCCTATGACAATGCCCATTTCGAGCCCCGTCCTGTCGAATGGCAATTGCCCAAGATCTGGATCATCTCCATCATTCTCGGTATACTTCTTGCTCTCGGAACCTGGGTTGTTCGTGGTTCTTTGTTCCTTCCCAATGGTGGTATTGTGCAGAACTTCGGTTCCGTCCAAGAAATCCTGTTTTTGCAAATCTCTCTTACTGAGAATTGGTTGATTTTCGTCACCCGTGGTGGTAAGACTCTTCCTTCTTGGCAACTTGTTTGCGCCATTCTTGGTGTCGATGCCCTTACTACTATCTTTGCTGTCTTCGGTTGGTTGTCTGGTCCCGGTTCTACTCTTGAAGACAATCCTCATGATTCTTTCAAGGAGACCGCCGATGGTTGGACTTCTATTGTCACTGTTGTGGTTATCTGGGCCTACTCCATTGGTGTTACCATCATCATTGCTGTTGTCTACTATCTTCTTTCTTCTATTCCTTGGTTGGACAACCTTGGACGTAAGGATAGATCTCACGCCGATGCCAAGATTGAGAACCTTATTGGCCATCTCTCCAGATTGGCGATTGAGCATGAACAAGACGAGACTGGCAAGGGCCGTTTTGTCATCACCACCAAGTCCACTGACGAAAATGACGACTAAAAAAAAATTAATACCACTGTTGTTTTTTCTTTTAGGGCATTTTTCAATTTTTTTGATATTTACGATTTAGTTTTTTTTATACCGTAAATTAGTTAATCATTATAGAATTAATAATACTTTTATTATAATAATCTTGGTCCATCAAGGCTGTTAGCACGTTGTGGGCCGTGTTGTTCGCTTCTTTCTGTCTGGGATGCCTCCGGCGGCTGGGCGCTGCCCAGACCCGTTGTCGTCGCGAAGCGACGGCCGGTTGGGCTGGTTGTATTGTTTGAGTTACTTCTCTGTCTCTGGGATGCCTCCGGCGGCTGGGCGCTGCCCAGACCCGTTGTCGTCGCGAAGCGACGGGGGTGGGGGTTGTGGTGAGCTTGACCGTGGGCCGTATGCACGCACCCAATCTGACGTCCTGTCAGCCCGAATTGACTCTACTACCCCATCCATATGCAGCCCCCAAATTCTCCGCTCCGAACCCCACAGCTATCCCTTTATAACCCAAGCTCATTCTCCAATTCTTCCACTTGTCCTTTTCTTTCCTTCTCCATCCTGTTATTCCTTTTGTTTTATATCTAAAATGGTGTTCACGAGTCTCAATCCGTTCGCCGCCGCCGGGAAACCCCACGAAATTAACCTCAAGCGTATTCTCTTGTTTGGAGATTCCATCACTCAGAACGGTAATAGCCAGAACCTGGGCTTTGCAATCACTCCCGCTTTACAGGATCTTTATGTCCGGAAATTCGATGTCGTCAATAGAGGCTTTGGCGGGTATACTTCTGCTCATGGCCGGTGGATGGTCGACCCGATTCTGAAATCTGAGCACAGGCCCCAAGACAATGCCGCGGTCGAATTGATGGTAGTCTTCTGGGGCTCCAACGACTCGGTTGTCGATACGAATCGCCAACACGTTCCTATCGAGGATTACGTCCAAAATATCAAATATATCGTCCAGTCTGCTCAATCCAAGGGCATCAAGAAAATCATTATCACCACCCCGGCTCTTTATGACGAAATCAGGGGGGGCCCTGATAGACAGATACTGAGATTCCGCCAGTACGGCCAAGCACTCAAGAAAGTAGCCGAAGAGTTCGATGTCGGTTTTATCGACCTCTGGCAATCATTCATGGACTCGATAGGCTGGAAGGAGGGCGACCCTCTTCCTGGCAAACCGGGCGACGGGTCCACCGTTGACCTGACCCATTTACTGCCGGACGGACTCCATTTCAGTGGAGAAGGGTATAAAATATGGTATAACGAAGTGATCAAAGTGATTGATGAAAAGTACCCGGAAATGACTTCTAGTAGACTTGGTCAAATCATGCCTCCTTGGGACTATGCTCCAATTGAAGAGCTTCCTGACTGTTTATGGAAATAGATTTACTAGGACATGTAGTTGATATATGACATATATGACATATATGACATATATGACTGTAGGCTATGTAATTGGGGATATAAATTAAACTATTAGAAAGTGCTGCAAATGTGGTTAGTGGTTTCCGCTTCGTTCGTTGGTCTACCGTTTGTATCGTAGATTAAAACTGTCTGACTCCGACTTTTTAGACGAGGCACTTGGTCGTTCACTTGGACGCGCCGCCTCTTATCCCTCTACTTCACATCCCACTTCACTTCTCATCCCTCGACTTCACCTCTCATCCCTCTACTTCACTTCTCGTTTCGAAGCTTTACTGCAATCGGGGGTTTCGTCCCCGGCTATACCCCACGCTTTATCCCGCCGTTATGCGTTGAATGCCGACATCGCCTGTTTTGCCGCACTTCAGTCATCCTCCTCCATTGCCGATATATATATGCCCACCCATTCCTAAATGATCAATTCCTCCTTCCGCACTCTCAATCACACCTCCCCTTTATTGAAATCTTTCTTCTCATCCACCTCCCTCAGAATGTCTACCAGAGAATATCTTGCCATTGTCCCTGACAAGGCCGGCGCCTATGAAAAGAGAATGGAAATCCGCTCCAAGCATCTGGAAAACGCGGTCCTCACCCATGAGGCCGGAACCGTTCCTGTTGGAGGAGGCTACGCCGACGAGTTCGCTGCCGAGGGCGAGCGGCCCCAATTAAAAGGATCCGCCCTGGTCGTGGCTGCTAAATCAAAGGCTGAGGTCCTCGAGTTCCTCAAGAAGGACATTTACTATTCGTCCGGCGTCTGGGATGTCGACAATGCCCAGATCCACGCAGTAAGTTTGATGTGCCTCCGGCGGCTGGGCTCTGCCCAGACCCGTGGAAACTCCGCTCTGCGGAGTTTGTGAACTGGGAGCCGACAGCGAATACTAACGGCGGTTGTTTCTAGTTCTACTGTGCTTTCCGTTCCGCAAAGGAATAAAAAGACTCTGTAACCTGTAGATGTAACCTGTAGATATATTACATATATATATGCCAGATTGTATAGGCGTGTGCTCTAGACAACCAGTATGTCTCTGGACTCTACTGACGGTACTGGCCGTTCTCGAGATCCTGCAAACACAGTTCAGCCAAAGAGCTGTTCTGCCATTAGATACTTTCTATGTTTCTTACATGAGCCAACCGGGCTATTAGATGATCTAACCCGTGCACACACTAGTGAACCTCTGACTGTGAAATCTGTCAATGGATATAGTCAATTGCACTTGTCGCTATGTCAAGACAAGAACGCTAGTGGTATCGGGTGTCGGCTACGTGCCTGAGCGTCTATCTCACTCTATTCTATACTACACCACTATATATACCGCTCTGCTATACCTCACTCTACTATACCGCTCTACTACCGCTCTGATATATATATATGCCGCTCCACTCTACTATCTCTCCACTACATATCTCTTCGCGATCTATATCTCTCCACTATATATCATCCTCTATACTATATATCAATCTATGCTATATATCAGTCTATGCTATATCAGTCTATGCCATATCATCCTCTATTCTATATCATCCCCAATACTTTATATCAGTCTATGCTATATCATCCTCTATTCTATATCTTCCTCTATTCTATATCAGTCTATGCTATATCATCCTCTATTCTATATCATCCCCAATACTTTATATCAGTCCATCCTATATCATCCTCTATTCTATATCTCTCTACGGCTGCACACCAAGCACCTCTACACTTTTACCTTGCCGGCTGATTAGTTATCTAATTGACTTGGTAAAGGAGCTATCTCAATACCTTCATCCAACAGTCACACCAGCTCAGCCTCCTACGCCCAACATCGACTGCCTCTTCACGTGGCGCGCGGCCGCACCGTCTCCTATCTAGGCAATATCTGGGGACTTAATGTTGAAACGGTCTTAGCACTTCGTTCATTCTCAAGAACAAAGTCAACCTGTTTCATTGTTCTACACCCGCCAGTATCATTATCATTATCATTTATTTATTTACTCACTATTTTCTAAGTCGAACTTACTCCAAATCTAACTCTCCATTGTCTGTAATAGACTGAGACTCGACATTTTTTTTACACCTGCTAGCTATCGAACGGAAGCACGGGTAGGAAGAAGAGTTAAATTTTTTGGTCAATATTGCAATAGAGTGCTTTGTGGATATTACGACTTGAACGTCACGCGAGTCAATCACAGCTGTGTTATCGATTCTATCTTGAAATTTCTACATCTATATCATTATGAAGTTAATAATAGAAGACGGCCAGTTCAAAGATGAACAAGGACGAGAGGTGATCCTCCGCGGCATTAATGTCGCTGGAGACTCCAAATACCCTCCACTCAAATCTAAATCAATATCTCTTTCTGACTCGGACTCTTCTGGCCTAATAATGGTAGACGACGACGTAGACGAGAACTCCTATGTAGGGTCTCCATTCAGTTTAGAGGAGGCCGATGTCCACTTCGATCGCTTGAAAAAAGCCGGGTTCAATACAGTAAGATATATCTTCACTTGGGATGCTTTAGAACATTCGGGGCCGGGCATCTATGATGACAAATACATGACCTTCACAATTGAAATTCTGAAGAAGCTGAAGAACCACGGCCTGATGGCTTTCTTAGACCCTCATCAGGATGTTTGGTCGAGATTCTCTGGCGGCTCAGGTGCTCCCTTATGGACTTTAGAGCTGCTTGGTCTCGATACGTCTGCTTTTATGGATACCCATTCTGCCATTGTATACGATGGCACCACGGCCCCGCCCATCAAAATGCTCTGGGCATCCAACTACCATCGACTGGTTTGCCAGGTCATGTTCACGGTTTTTTTCGCCGGCGAGCACTTTGCTCCGAAATGTAAAGTGAACGGTATCAATATCGGCAAATATCTTCGTGATCATTATCTGGATGCGGTTTGCTATTTTGCTCGCAAGGTCGCCGATACCCCTGAATTGGAAGACGTCATTCTTGGCTGGGAGTCTATGAATGAGCCTGGCCATGGACTGATCGCATACCCTGATATCACAAAGCTACCAGAAGACCCAGAGCATGTTAAATTAGGAACGTCTCCAACCCCGTTTCAAGCCATGCTTCTGGGTCTGGGCATTCCGCAGACGGTCGATTTTTGGACGTTCACGTCCTTGGGCGGTAGAAAGCAAGGAACTCAATCCATCAGTCCTTCCGGTTCAGTATGGTTCAACGAGTCGCAAATGTCCGAGATCGATTCGAAATACGGTTGGTCGAGGTCTTGGCCCGTTGGGTGTATTTGGAAACTCCATGGAGTATACGAGCCCATCAACAACAAAATCATTCGCCCGGACTATTTCACTTTCAACATCAGCGGAAAACCCCTCAAGCCACATGCATTTGTGGAAGAATTCTTTGTTGAGCACTGGTTGGAATATGAAAAGCGCATTCACAGTATCAAAAAAGACTGGTTTGTGTTTATGCAGACCCCGGTTAATAATAAACCTCCTGATCTTATCGGGCGAGGCATTAAGGTCGACGAAAAGACAACTGTCTATACTCCTCATTATTACGACGGGCTGACCCTGATGCTTAAGCGATGGAAACAGATCAATGTCGACGCAGTAGGTGTAGTTCGTAATCATTATTGGTCGCCAGTAATGGCGGTTCGGATCGGAGAAAAGGCCATTCGTAACTGCCTAGTCGACCAGCTACGCTATATCAAGGCCGAAGGCAAGCTACTTGTAGGAGACAAGATCCCATGCCTCATTTCCGAAATCGGCATTCCGTACGACCTTGACAATAAGCGTGCTTATCAGACCGGCCAGTACGGTTCTCAAATCCGGGCCATGGATGCTAATCACAATGCGCTTGAACAATCGCATCTCCATCATACGCTTTGGGTATACTCGGCCAACAATTCTCATGCTAATGGTGACTATTGGAACGGCGAGGATCTCAGTATCTGGAGCCATGACGACCAGGTCAAGGGAATAAACGATGGGTTCCGTGCTGGAGAGGCGGTGATCCGGCCATATCCAAGAGCAGTCAGTGGGAATATCATGTCTTATGGATTTGATGTTTCCAAGGCTCTTTTCCATCTGACCCTTCAAGCGTCTGAACCGGGGGTGACTGAGGTATTTCTACCTGAATTCTATTATACCTCCGAAAAGACTGGCGTTTCTTCGTCGTCCGGGACATGGAAGATTGAGTCCAATGTGCTTATTTGGAGCCACTCGGACGGAACGCAGACACTCCGTGTAAGAGGTATTCCCAAGCATAATGAGCAAGCATGTATTATAATGTGAACGTAGAAGAGGTATTAGATATAGCGTGTAATGTAATGTAATGTAATTTTAATGAGAAGTTTGACGAGACAACTGTAAGAAACAAGAAATAAAGGGTGGCTCAGCTGCAACGACGGTAAACACATGGAAATATAAAAAAGCGGAGAATAGACTACTAGCACATGCCTGGGACCCCCCTAGCAGCCGTCGAACAATTATCAGCAACACCTACACACGACCTCCGCGAAGCGGAGCTACGGGTCTGGGCAGAGCCCAGCCGCCGGAGGCAGCCTGGGGCATTTGCTAAACAAGCACTTTATTACAATACGAAATAAACAATAAAAACATCCATCCAAACTACCTATAGTAGTTTAATCCTTATTTGATACCCTATTACTCAAGTTTAGACTGCGGCAGTAGTAGTGTCTTGGAAATAGTCGGCCATTTCAGCATCGAGCTGTTCGACAGTTTTCTTAGGACGACTAACTTTCTTGGCCCTTGGCTTTTTAGCCGGAGCAGCAGCCTTGGGTTTGGCGATAGCGACGGCTTTGCCCTTGGCTTGTTGCTTAGGAGCAGCAGAGATAGGGCTGTATCTGTTAGAGAGGAGAGACGGTGGATGGGTGGACTAAAAAGTACTTACTTGAGACGAGACGACAAAGATCTCTTGCTAGGGTCGACAACGAGTTCAACCTAAGTTTTGTTAGTAATTGGTTGGACGGGCGCTAAAATTTCAATATCTGCACTGCTTACCTTCATAACTCTGGCTCCGTCGTCAATAGAGGTTCCATTGAATTGAGCAACTGCTTTGGATGCATCACCATGACGCTTGAATTCGAGGGAAAACACACCGGTTTGAACGCCCTTTTTGTTATAAGTAGCTTCAATCTTGACGACTGGACCGATTTGGTGGGAAAAGTATTTCTAGGAGGAGAATGTTGGTTATTACGAACGGGGAAGGGGGAACGGGGGAGGACGCATTGAATCACATGACTAATCAAAGACAATATTCCGGTTCGATAAGGCGAATAGATATATACTTGGCAGTGTGTACAAGACGGCTGAAAGAGTTGGAGTGGAGAGTGAGTAGAAGGACGGGATGTATGGAGTCAGTACGGGAAGATTCGTGGTCGAGACCTCAGTCCAATCGAGGGTAAACAGAAGCACAAGCAGAAGCAGAAGCGCAGATTCACATGTGTACGCAGATTGACATGCTGTAACGAGTCATGTACAATTCAAGAAACGGCTGTAAAGGGGCAATGAGCAACTTGTGCTACGCTTACAATCGCTAACTTTTTAACTCAGATTCTGTTACGCTCGCCGTTCAGGTTGCTTCCGTTTGTACTTCCGCTTGAGTTTGTGGCTGTTTGCATTGTAGCACTTTTAACGCATTCTTACTCAGCAAATGTCCAAATCAACCTCATACTCAGACTCTCTCTCACTCTCACTCTAGGTCATTCCATAGTCGCAGTTAAGGTAGCTAGAGCTCTATCTGGACTGGGACACGGCACTGGAGAAGAACGAATGGCAGGCGAGAAACGAGAAACGAAAAAAAAAAAACCAAAATAGCTGACCATTCGTTGCTCTAATAAAAGCTTCGCTTCCATTCCAAATCCATATCCAGCACTTGCTCTGTACACACTAGAACCAGGAGTATCATATAAGCCATTACCAAACCTCGGTGAAACAAATGCGCACATACTAACATACCTTGACAGATTCTTCGGTGACATCAGTAGGCTAAAGCGCACACACGAGGTTGGTTAGTTCGGGAAGGGGGATCTAAAAAAGACGACAATGGGAAAAATATAGGAAAGGGGGTGGTGAGGGTAGTGGTGATAATAGCAACGGCAACGACATTCTTATCAACAAAGACAAAGGCAAGCGCAATAATAGAACTAGAGCTGACACTGATGAAGTTTCTGTTTATGCTTTGTACAGGCAATGCAAGACCATACGAACAAGACGAACGAAACGACAAGACGCAAACGAAACGAACAAGACGCGAACGAACAAGACGAACGAAACGAACAAGACTCAAACGACCAAGACGCGAACGAAACGAACAAGACGCGAACGAACAAGACGAACGAAACGAACAAGACTCAAACGAAACGAACAAGACACAAACGAAACTAGGCAGATTTCCAAACATAAAGAAAATATACACTTGCTGTGCCATATCTAATCGCTTCTCAGCATAACTTCAACTCTGTAGAATAGCATGCCCCTGTGTGAGACTCATTGTCCAATCTCACAGACAGCTTAAACAGCTTCATAACATGCAATGCCACTTTAAAACCACCCTAATATCCTCCACCACCTCCTATCTATCACATATCGTCATGTTTCTCACATACCAAGTTAGACATAATCACACGTGTAGCATGAGCAGTGGCCTCTTGAATACTACTGAGCCCAGAAGCAACAATAGCATTGGCCTTTTGCTTAGTAGCAGTCTTGGCAGTAGACTTTTTGTTGGCCACCGACGCAACTTTGGCGGCTCTGGCAGTTGGTTTTCTCATCTTACGGATTCCGCCTTGACCGCTTCCACGTCTAAAACGAGGCTTGGAAGCGATGATATCGTCAAGGGATTTATCGAGATTTGTAGACATTTTAAAGAACTTGTAACTTTTTTTTGGTGGATATCTAAAAAAAAATTCTGGTGACGTTTTTTTTGGGGGTTTCCGAAATTCAACTTCACAAGAAATGAATAATAAGAAGAAGAAGAAGAAGAAAAAGAAGAAGAAGAAAAAGAAGAAGCAGAAGAAGAAGAAGCACGAAGTTGGATGGTGGCAGGAAGGGGCCACAAACTGGGCCGCTGGTCGCAGAGGCCAGTTGGGACGGTAGCCGCATCAGAGCGTAAGCGCGCCGGGTAAGCAAAGTGAACGGGCAGGCATGTTGAGTTGGGTGGTTACGCAAGTCGTGAGCCGTCAGTCTGTCTGTCTACCTGGGCCAGCGAATCAGTAGGCCGGGCTTACTTGCTTGAGTTAAACCCTGAGGTGGTTAACCTGCGAGTAGAGAGGGACAGGGAGGATTGGTAGTGACAAGGAGGTA
The DNA here is from genome assembly GCA_030579895.1 of Sugiyamaella grinbergsii. Lineage (NCBI taxonomy): Eukaryota > Fungi > Ascomycota > Dipodascomycetes > Dipodascales > Trichomonascaceae > Sugiyamaella > Sugiyamaella grinbergsii. The sequence goes on from JAKTRT010000015.1 coordinate 107,565, forward strand.
GGTATATCGGTGACGAGGAACGAAAGAAAGACGAAAGAAAGACGAAAAGAAAGACTAAAGAAAGACTAAAGAAAGACGAAAAGAAAGACTAAAGAAAGACTAAAGAAATACTAAACAAAGACTAAAGAAAGATGAAAAGAAAGATGGAATATCAAGAGTAGCAAATGATATCTCACTCTGGCTCTTACTCCGCTGCTATTGTTTCTTACTCCGACTCCCATCCCAATTGGGAAAATTTCAATCTCCTAACCTCTGACAGATCTGAGATAAGATCTTAAGATCTATATATACAATATACCCTATATATAACACTATTTGATGATTAGCTGCTGTTATATATGCCATATCCTCAATTTGCTAGATTAAATACCGTATAGCTTATGTAGATAGCTTGTAGATAATCGAAGCCACGCACCGAGCACAGCATCACAGCATCACAGCATGTCTTGCTCTTCATTTTCTTGTCGCTAGTATGTAAATCGCGGATCTCATCTCCCGAATGACTTATAAAAAATACTTCAATCAACGTGATTATTGATGCCATTGATGACAAATTCAAGTATCCTTTCTGTCCTACTCCTTCATACTCACTTTTATCTTATCACGCCGCATCAAACGGAACCTGGCAACCAACATTCTCCGGCTTCGTTTCCTCTTTCTTTCATTTCACTTACCTAATATCACTTTTTTGCCAAGAGATGATCCGCTAAACCAAAAAAAGTGGTTTGAAATCGCTTTTGCTCTACCACCGTTGATGTCCGCGCGGAATCACACCATATCCGAGCACCAAACGCACCGTTGAAATATTACTAATCTCCTTGTCAACTACCCGCCGATCAGTACTAATCCAAGCACATAAAAGGCCGAAACTATCTCCCCCTGAAAACGCTATCTTTCAGCAACTAATCCTATTAAACGACCTTAGAACATCATGACTGTCAGTGCTGTTGTTAAAGGATCAAATGGTAAGTTAATTCACTCTCTCTTTATATTCGCAAACCTAACAAACACCGTTTTATCCAGCTGCTAGCTTTTGGACTCCTCTCCAAGAAGTGCCTGCTGGCACGCTCTTAAGCGTCCCCGAGGGACAAAAGACCCCAGCAGTTTTTAAACCGCTTAAAATTAGAGGCGTCACATTCCCCAACCGTCTCTTTGTCGCTCCTATGTGCCAATATTCTTATGAGGACGGATTCATTTCCGATTGGACGCTCGTGGCTATTGGATCGTACGCGGTTCGAGGCGCTGCTCTTTCCATGATCGAGGCTACCGCCGTCGCTCCAGAGGGCCGTATCTCTCCTCAAGATGCCGGCCTTTGGAAAGACGAACATATCGCTCCATTCAAGAGAGTAGCCGACTTTGTTCACAGTCAAAATCAAAAGATCGGTGTTCAAATCGCCCATGCTGGTAGATTGGCATCGACGGCTGCTCCTTGGACTGGTGCTAAGCTTGTCTCGAAAAGCGAAGGTGGATTCGACTCGGTTGCTCCTTCTACTGGAAGCTTTTCTCCAAACAACTCGGAACCTCGTGAATTGACTGTTCCAGAGATCAAGGAGCTCGTAGAAAAGTTTAAACAAACCGCCATCCGTGCCGTCAAGGCAGGAATCGACTGTATCGAGATCCATGCTGCTCACGGATATCTCATTAATGAGTTCCTTTCTCCTGTCTCTAATCATAGAACAGACGAGTATGGTGGTTCATTCGAAGGCCGTATTAAGTTTCTCGTAGATATCATTAAGGCTATTAGATCTGCTATTCCCGACCATGTTCTCCTGTTTATTCGTATTTCCGGGTCCGACAGATTAGACTACAAGAACGAAGGATGGGCTGCCAAAGATTCAGCCGAATTGATGAAAGTCATCCAACCCCTTGGCATTGATCTTGTGGATGTTTCTAGTGGTGGTATCTCTACCGAAGGCCAGCTCGAATATGGACCTGGTTTCCAAGCCCCATATGCTTATGAGATCAAGAAGGCTGTCCCTGATCTGCTTGTTTCTTCTGTAGGAGCCATTCACACTCCTGATATCATTGATCAAGTATTATCCCATGATATTGATGTAATCACCGTTGGCAGACCTTTTTCGCACAATCCCAACTTTGTTCTTGATCTGGCCGACAAGTACGGGGTCAAGGTGCAATGGCCTGTTCAGATCGGATATACTACGAAGCATGTTTAAATAGATATAGAGATAGATCGGATATATACTACGAAGCATGTTTAGATAGATATTGAGATAGAAATAGTGTTTTTTTATGGCCTTTTTGTTTTCGCCCTCTAGATCGTGAATTATGACTGGGGTCGCTCCGTACATTTGACATACAATAAGGGCAATGCAGGGTCTGATATTTCACACCGTGAAAAAGTACATGGCGTATAAAAGAATTTAATGTGTGTATACGCAACGCCCACGCGATTCCCTATTTGGGCACCCGTTAACTATATACCTAGAAATTTCAACTATTTCAACAATCGACGTCGCCAACTGACCCGAAGCTATATATACTTGACACTAAATAACAATCTTATAGCCCCAATAAAAAAAAGCTTCCCCTCTCACTTGCTCGACTTGTAATGCTAACAGTAAATTACCCATACCAGCCACTCTACACTTTACTACCCCATTCTTAAACGATCAACATAATATCACTATATCGACGCACGTCCCACACATTTACCTAAATAGGAAATAAACAGTCCGACCCACCAACGCCGACTCAAACTCTGCGTGAGTCTCCCTCCCGACGCACTCTCACTAGCTGCAAATATCAAACAAACATTCTGTTAAGACTCTCTCTCATTCAGTGTGTTCATCATCCCAAATTTCACTTCGCCAACTTGCACAATAGAAGAGAAATAAAGACGTCAACATGGCTGTCGGAAAGAATAAGAGATTGAGTAAGGGAAAGAAGGGAATTAAGAAGAAGGTCGTCGACCCCTTTACCCGTAAAGACTGGTTCAACATCAAGGCTCCTACCACCTTTGAAAACCGTGATGTTGGTAAGACTTTGGTCAACAGATCCACTGGTCTTAAGAATGCCAGTGATGAGCTTAAGGGACGTATTGTAGATGTTTCTCTCGCCGATTTACAAGGACAAGAGGACCACTCTTTCCGTCGTATCAAGCTTAGAGTTGATGAGGTCCAAGGTAAGAACTTGCTCACCAACTTCCATGGTTTGGACTTCACTTCTGATAAGCTGCGTTCTTTTGTTCGTAAGTGGCAAACCTTGATTGAAGCCAATGTTACCGTCAAGACTTCTGATGACTATGTTATCCGTCTTTTCGCCATTGCCTTCACCAAGAGATCTTCCAACCAAATCAAGAAGACTACATATGCTCAAAGTTCTCAAATCCGTCAAATCAGAAAGAAGATGACTGAGATTATCACCAGAGAGGCCTCCAACGTCACTTTGGCTCAACTCACTGCCAAGCTTATTCCTGAAGTCATTGGCCGTGAAATCGAAAAGGCCACTCAAGGTATCTATCCCCTTCAAAACGTCCATGTTCGTAAGGTCAAGTTGCTCAAGCAACCCAAATTCGATCTTGGTGCTTTGTTGGCTCTTCACGGAGAAGGTTCTGGTTCTGAGGAGACTGGTAAGAAGGTTCCTAGAGAGTTCAAGGATGTTGTTCTTGAGTCTGTTTAAACCTCCAAAGCATTTGTACTGATGACTTAAAAAAGTAAAAAATAAATATCCTTTTTGATTTTGTAAAAAACTATTGTGTATAAATTTATGAAACTATAAAGTTAATGTTTTCGAGGATTGTTGTTGGTGGTCGAGCAAATTTTGACATGTTTTATGTCGAGTGTGTAGAAGAGCGTAGCAAGACAGATGTCTAGTATAAGAATGAAATGATAAAGGCATTGTTCGAAATAAGTTTATGATCCTTTCTGTCCTTACGACTCCAGCAAGAATGATTTTGTAGAGCCTACACAACAGCGCGAACAAGCTTATTAGATTAATATTAATTATACATACCGAGATAGATATCTCGATTAATATGTCAGACAGAATAATACAAGCTCAATATAAACATCTCTAACCCCAGAGTTCCCCATTCTTGTCTATAAGACTGTTTGTAGACTTTTGTGGTCCTTGGCCAACTCCAGTGAGAATGATCCGTTCAATTCCAGAATGCAGAGTGGATACCCAGCGCTGGTCGAAGTCGTCCGACATGAACGCTCGGACATGGGAATATGCTTCATGGTTCCATCCTTCGAGGTCTTTAAGAATGGCTTTGAGCGGTCCAAGCACAAGCGATTCGTTTTCTTGAAGATAATAGATCACGGCATTTGGGCCGGCGTCAAACGTATAGGCAGCAATGACCTGGCCCGCTACTTTGTTGATATCTTCAACAAGTCGGATGGCGGCCCGAGAGACATCGTTGAGGTAGAAAATAGGTGGATAACTGTCAAGACAAGTGGCATGGAATTGGTTCGAATCGACCATAGTAAGATTGGCGAATGTTTCGAAATCTTTCTCAAGAATGGATTTCTTCATTAGCTGAAATCTTTGTGGGACAACGTTGGTGATACGCTCTTTGAAAAGAGACGATGTTTTTACAGTCAATTGCATTCCACTTGTAGATGGAGTATCTTTCTTTTCGGCGCTCACAACCAGAATGGCGGCCTTCATTTCTGGCCAGTGTTCATAAGGAGCGATCTGGACCGCTTTGGAGTCTGAACCATCAGGTCGGGTACCCATTTCCCAAGCTACATAACCACCAAATAGAGACCTACAAGCGGAACCCGATCCCTGACGGGCTAAAATAGAAAGCTCTCCATTTGATTGAGGAAGTTCGTAGAGCTCGGCTATTGCCTTGACAAGAGCAGCAAATCCTGCTGCCGATGAAGCGAGGCCGGCCGCGGTAGGGAAATTATTCTCCGAGACAACTCGTAGATTATATCTACTAAGTGGAATCGCCGAGGGTGATGCTGCTTTGTCTTCTTCTGCTCTACGCAAGGCACGTAGTTCACGAAGAAGCGTCTGGATTCTCTTAGATCCGGCAATGTCTTCCTTTGACCCGTTGAGATACAGTTCATCTTCAGAATACGCAACAGAAGCAGAGGCAGTAGTAGTAGTTCTCAGATCATTTTGAGAAAGAGTTACTGAAATGGATGAGTTGGTTGGCAGGTTGAGTCCCACATCGCGTTTTCCCCAGTATTTCAAGGTCGCGATATTCACCGGAGCTGTGACTGTTGCTTTATAGATAGTATCCATAGTACTAGACTGGTTAGCAAAACGAATGGGCGCCCGAGCGCCATGCGCCGGCCCTACGTTCTTAGCATTGTCTATTAACTTCCCATTCGAAGTCCTTCACCTCTCGGCCCACTTACTTTTTTTTTGATTCTCTGATTCCTATCCTACAAAAGACGTTCCTGAGTGTACTGTGTATGATTCCTGTTGTTCTCTACCGGTTTTCTGAATCTTAAGTGTGCTCGAGATCAAAAAGATCAAAAAGATCACGCCGTGCCGTTAGCTTCGTGTACTTGTAAGGCTTTTCTGGAGGTAGACCCGTTCTACCATTCCACTAACGAGGTGGACCAAGTTTCAATCTCAAATCAAACAGCATTTTTATTAACTACCTCTAAAATATTATTATTTCATTTTTAAGATACAAACAATGCCTGAATGTCCTAAAGAAATCCTGGAGCATTCTTCTTACCCCTTTCCAACGAGCTTACATTTATGATTATAAAGAGGTAAGCGAACCCACAGGCGCAACCTCCGGTTGCCGGGCGCTCGAATGACGCTCTCGTCATCGGTTTCGTTGGTGTTACAATAAATAAATATATAGAAATATACAGTTCCGGGCATAAATCAAAAAAGAGACTCGACGTCGTCGTCTTCAACCAGTTCGTCGTTCGCGGTGTCGTTATTGTCGTTATCCTCTATGTCAGCTTCGTCGTCGCCGTCTTCATCTCCTTCAGCATCGGCTTCACCGTCGCCCTCCCCATCTCCATCACCCTCCCCATCACCTTCACCCTCCCCATCACCTTCACCCTCTCCATCACCCTCCCCATCACCTTCACCCTCTCCATCATCATCGTCGTCTTTCAACTCCAAACTCAACGTAGACTTGTCCTGATCACCCGACTCTTTATCGCTGACTTTCAAAAGTCGCCGCTTCATTTCTAGCTCTTGACGTAGCTTATTAACAACATCCAGTAACCGTCCCTTCATAATTTGATTCACCGTATTCGTCGCATCTCGTTGCTTTGCTTCAATTGTCGACTTTAGCTCGGAAATCTCTTCCTTCAAAAGTTGGCTATGGTACATTGCTTCTATCTGATCTTCATCCATATCGTCATGATCATCATCATCATTATCGTCGTCATCATCAGATTCGTCTTCTTCTTCTTCTTCATCATCTTCCTCTTCATCATCGTCACCACCTGTCTCAGCACCGGGGGTAGTTGCAACCGTCGACGCTTCATTAGCTTTACTTTTGCCCTTGGATTTCTTAGATACTGTCTCTGAAAACATTCCATCATCATCATCCTCTTCATCACCACCACCATCCTCTCCATCGCCTTCTTCCTGCATGGCCTTCTCCAACTCAAGTCCTAACAGATCATCGTCCTCTTCATTGCCTTCTTCTACTAATTCCATCTCCTCTTCTCCACCTGCCAACATATCAAACGGAGTAGACGGTTCAGACGACGCTGTTCTCGATTGGATTCCGCCGATACTACTAACAACGCCGGCGGCATTCGCAGCCGCTATGCCAGCAGAACTGGCCGACGTGGCTAAGATATTGGGATTCAGCAACTCGTACCTGCTTTCCACGGCATCTTCATCTAATTTAAATAGTTCGTCAACCTTTGCCTCCACACTCTCGATGATTTTGTTGGAGATTCTCTTTCTGAATCTCCTCTGTTTGGCATGATGCATAGGAGGAGTAAGTCCATGGGGGAACTGCTGACCAATGGACTTTATCGTCAACGCATCCGCTTCAACATCGATCGGTTCCGTCACGAGCAGCATTTGACATACATCAGCGCTTTTATAGATGTTTTTTCTATCAAACGATTTCTGAGCTTCCGTCACCGTAGGCAAGTCAACCAACTGAGCAGCGAATAGTTGGTCATGGATGGTCACCACCGCTCTTCGGGGGTCTTTAAATTTGATGGACACCCTAGATAAGTCACCTTGTTCACAAGCGGCTCGTAAATAGTCCAAATGTTCTCCCGGAAGCATGCGCAAGATCACCGCTTCTTCAATTACTGGGTCTTCTTCTCTATCAGGAGCTTCGGAATCATAGCCATCGCCAGGCTTTCTAGCAGCCTTGACTCTAATTTTCGGGATTCCGGGTCGCTTCTTTTTAACAACGATAGGCGAGCGATGTGGTCCATTGGTTTTCAGACTGAGACTCAATCTCGGTATTGAAGGAGCATCACCACCGCTGCTAACTACCGGGCCGGCACTGATGTCCTCTTCTTTGGACTTTCGTGGCTTTTTGACTTTGATTCTAGGTGCTTTTACAGCAGTTGTACCATTGTGATCATTGTCGTTTGCTCGCTTTTCCGCCTTGAGCTTTAGTTTCAATGGCATTGTTTCTCCGGCCTTTACTGGTGGATATTGACGAAGCAGCGAGGGACGGGATATGGCCGAAACAGAAACTACTTCACCAGATGCTAGCCGTACACATCACGTGATCATGGATTGGTTTGCTACAAGCTGACGGACATCGGCCCAGTCACAGACACTGGTGAGATCCACATTGACACGAATCCCCTCGCTACTTCCGACACACAGTATCAAACTCCCCTCCGGGGAGTTTCTACGGGTCTGGGCAGAGCCCAGCCGCCGGAGGCTCACACCCACAACCGTACCCGACCCAGATACGGCTGAACAGGGTCCAGTTTGGTGAAGAAGATGAGATGAGGAAGAGCCCGAAAAGAACGACACAGAGTTAGCAGCAGATTTTTCATGCCATGTTGAGTAAAAAGAAACATATAAATTGATTATGTCGAATGGAGGGAGCCTGCTGGTGAAAAATGCTTGCAAAGAATGGCTGAGCGTGAAGAAGACGTATGCTAGGAAAAACTTTGTCAACTATGATCTGGCGGTGAAGCTGATAGATAAAATGGGCTACAGCGAGTTCTACAAGAAGGATGTTACAATTATCGATGCGTACCCAGGATTGGGGGTCTGGTCGGCGGCGCTACATAATACTATAAAGCCCCAGAATCATATTCTGTTAGAGCCTCATGTAAATTACAAGAATTTTCTGAAATCGCTGGAGTCGGATCAGAACCGGTGGAGGGTCCGTAGCGAGGATCCATTCCGTTGGAGTACTTTCCAGCAGTTAGTGGACAACAAGTTGTATATACCTAAGAAGCTACCCAGGGACAAGATTCATAATGAGATTATATTCACTGCTAACCTGTCGATGATCCAGGGAGAGCAGTTATGTGTGCAGTATTTGAATTGTGTTACAAATCAGAGCTGGCTACAGAGCTATGGAAGAGTGAGGATGCTGTTATGGGTCCGAGAACCCACAGCTGAAAAGCTGCTGGCTACTAAAGGAACAAGAGCAAGGCATAGAGTATCAGTTCAGTGCGAATCGACCGCCAAGGCGAGAGTACTGCTGAGTGAAAATGATAATGAAGAAGTACCGCATTGTGGGCTATTGAAGTCGGTCCGCACAGACTATCATCCTCCTAACTCGGACACTCCAGTGCTTCTTGAAATCGATCCATTAGAGAACCAGGTCGATCATATCGACTCGTTTGAATATGTGATTAAGATGCTATTTATTCTACGGACCAAGTTGTTACGAGAGGCTCTCGGTACGCTTGGGCCGGGCGCGCAAACGGATCTGGCAGACCAATTGAACGATATTATTGATGTGAAGCCACAAGATTTGAGTCTCGAGGAGATTAACAGAGTCGTGTATGCGTTTGAAACGTGGGCGTTTAAGCCAGATATTCTCCACGATTTTTATGACGACGGGAACGCAGGGTTGGGATAAGCTTGGGGGGGCTTGGGCATCAGGGGAGCCCCGACAATTGTATCGTATTATTCAATCGGCTATCCCGTGGCGGAAATCCCACCCCTACTACTACGAGGGGATGGGTTTTGTGTTCATTTGTACATATATATATAAGAGAGATTTTGCACAACGAGATGAAAATAAAAGGTTACTTAGTAACAGCGAGTATTAAAAGAGACAAGTGAGATAGATAATTATGCGATTCTGTTTCGGGACGGGCAGTGTATTATATATATGGATGATTAGTAAACGTAGAGAAGAAAAAAGAGCGACTGACGAGAAATTCTCGGAGACCAGTTGAATTCAACAAAAATAGAGAATTTATACAACAATTGAACGGCCAAGACCAACAACCGATAGGAAGCCCCGGGTTCTTAAAAGGTGGTCGCCGACCTGACCCCTCTCGAGAGTGATTTGGTCTTCGACATCTCGGAGAGAGTTCGGACTGCCTAATAAAGACGATCTGCCAAGAGTGGAGAAAAGCAGGGTCTCAGGGGGATGATGCATAATGCAATTATCGGACCTGTCGTTTAAGACAGAGCTGAGTTCAGATCGGATGGCAGATTCCGAGACGGGGACGGGGAAAAGATTTTTCTTTCTTTGTTGCTCCGGCGTTCCCTTGTCGGTGATTTGCCCACTCGCTCATTTCCTTCTTTCGCATATCTCCAATGGGCTAATAATTTTTCCATCTGACAGCTATTTTACGTTCCGTCCTGCCGCCGTTAGGCGTCTTACCAGATCACGTCACAGCCGTTCGGGCCTTGAATCCATTTAAACTGGTAGTGGTCTGCTTCTTACGAATCGATCTCGTACTGGGACTCGAGGGATTTGTGGGGTTAAAGATTCTCTGACAGGGACGATTTGTGAGACAGAATTCGAGCGAGGCATAAAGCACAAAGAGATAGCGAGTGAATAAGAAAAGGAGTGGCAAGTGAATAGGAATCGAATCAGATATTGCCCAGTGAAGAAGAAGAAGAAGAAGAAGAAGAAAAAAAAAAAAAAACTAGCCGCCTGTGAATAGAAAGAAGAAAAATAATAACACTTGCCAATCATACCCCCAACGATATCCCACGAACATTCAGATTCACATCACACAATCATGTCTTATATCAAAAGCCCTCCACATGACGATTCGTTACTCAGTAATGAGTACTCGAATGGTGGACCGCTGTCGTCTTCCAGTACTCCTGGTACCGCCAGCACACCAGGAGGCCGGTTCTCTGCTATAAACTTTGGTAATGGCAATTTCAAACCCATTCCTGCCTCGTCCATAAATACTGGGCCGGCGACTGCCGCGACAAAGAATTACTCCTTCGTGCCTACATCCACTCCACTTACGACTTCTGCTGGCAGTTCAGCCAAAGATAGGAAGAAGCTCGTGGTCGCTTGTGCTGGGTGTAGAAAGAAGAAAATCAAATGCTCTGGCCACCGTCCGGCTTGTACAAATTGTTTACGAATCAATGTCGATTGCGAATACCCAATTGTTCGTAATAGAGGGTCGCGATACGGTTACTCTAAAATGTTAAGCCGTCGTTTAGACGCCCTCAGAGTCTACTGCTCAGAAGAATCCTCAGATAGCTCTTCGTCACCTTTGTCGCAATTATCCCATACTAGCAGCATTACTGGCGGAGTACCCATCGGCTCGTCTGTTAGCGGTGGCCCGCTCATGGGAGACGAACAGCAACTGATGAGTGAGATACAATCTACATCTGAGAAAAAACTATATAGAGTAGATGTGGACACGGAAAATATGTCCCACCAACAACGTACTACTATTACCGACTCTAATAACCTTCCCTTAACTACCGAGACAAGTATTTCGCCAGCAGATGAAATAGCCGCGAACATCCTCACCGGTCTACACTCGGGTCCTTCATCGCCATCTAATAGCAGCGTATCGTCGCAAATAGAACCTCTATTACCGCCCTCAGATATCATTATCCACCTCGCAGAGGTATACTTCAAGTATATCCACAACCAGACGTATTCATTTCTACATAAGCCTACATTTATGATCCGACTGAGAAAGGGAAAAGTCAATCGTGGACTCGTACTCGCTCTGTGTGGGTTATCAGCACGATTTTCCCGTCATCCACAAATCGCCCAATCGGGCCAGTCTCCATACAAAGCAGGTGAAGCTTTCGCTCAAAAAGCCCGCCAGATTCTGAGCACTGAGTTCGATGCTCCCTCCATAGAAGCGGTCCAAGCAATGATCTGCCTTACCCAGCACGATTTCTTTAAACACAAAGGAGGCAAGGCAATGATCTATATTTCCATGGCCATGCCCATGGCTCTGAATCTAGGCTTAAACAAGGAATTACCGGATACTTCTCCTGCCACTTGGTTAGAAAGAGAGTGCCGTCGAAGAACCTTTTGGTCGTTAGTAGTCCTAGACAGGCTCGGCCATGCTACCAGTTCATATCCCGTGCAGCTCAAAGAAATCTCCCAAGTACGTCTTCCCAGTCCTAATCATAATTTCGAGAACAATATCCCTACTTTAACTGTGACAACCACTGAAAGAGATGCCGGCATGTTTCCCGAACGAGTGCGAGGCATTTTCTCCTACCATGTAGAAGCGACTTTAATTTGGAATACAGTCAATCACTATGTAACAAGTGATCGTAGCGACGATGAAAACTTCCCTCCTTGGAAACCAGGATCCAAATTCCAAGCCATTGAAAGAGAGCTTTTGAATTTTAAAGATAACATTATTCCAGAAAAGTTCCAGTACTCCAAATCAACGCTGAATGAGTTGGCGGTTGCCAACCGGACTGGTACTTTTCTCCACCTTCATACTGAACTATTAGCAGCGCAATTTCTACTCTATCGTACAATGTATCCGTATGATACCACGAGATACAAGTTTTCAGAAAACCCCCCTAAAGAGTTTATCGAAAACGCTGCTCATAATGTTCGCGACGCTGCTAACTCAATGGCAGAAATCGTGGCTGATATTCTTCAATTAGAAGACAGTACAGTGGCTCCGTTTATAAGTTTCTGCGTGTTTACCGTTTCATCTGTCCATGTGGCATTATCGTTTTCGCCAGACCCAGTTGTTGCTGGTCGAGCGAAACAAAATCTCGCTCTTACGTTACGGCTTTTAGTGAATCTTCGTGAATACTGGTATATTGTAGGAGTTTGGTGTGTCATGCTAAAAGATCGGTATACTAAAAAGGCAGCATCTTCCAAGGAAACAAAGAAGCGAGACTATTTAGCCATTTCTCAAGACAATCGATCGCCTCCTCCAGACGGTGAGAACGGCAAAGCAACAACTCCAAACAGTTTCTCTCGTCCTGGTACCCCTCCTGCCTATCTGCCTGAGGACCTTATCAAACACGGAACAGCTAGTAATGGTGACTCTGGACCTACATCGCAAGACCATACTAGACTCGGTTCACACTCTCCACCAAGATCTGATTGCAATTCTATACTGTCTTCTCCGTTTGGTGGTTCCGAGGACATAGCTAGCAAACGAGCGAAATTGGAATTTTCATCTGCCGATAATCATCACCACTCGTCATTAGCAGGCGATTCCTTTGCAAGCGAACACAATGCCCATACAGACCGTCAGTTTGAGCAAAGACACCATCAGCAACTTGATTCGCAGGAGATCCGATTCAATGTCGACCCCAGACCCGCATCGGCACAAAGCTTATCTACCAACGAGCCTCCGACCGTCCAGGCCGACATCGAGGGCGACATTCTCCACGACGATGGAGCTGAATGGCTCAATGCGTTTGACAATAGGAACTTTTTTGATTTCGCCAACATATACAATTTCGATCCCATGATGTCGCGACCTCAGCAGGCGCCTACAATGCATTTCAATGCCGATAAAGAACAAAGTATTCTCGAGCATATTTTGGATAATGTTATGGACCGCGTCCCTTCTGATGATTTGTATTAGAAAGGAAAGATATATATATATATAATATTAAAAAGATATTTATTTGAAAAAGAGAGATAGGGGGTAGTTAGTTTTCGTGGCCGGTATATGGTGAGAGCTGATGATGCGGCTTTGGCGCCGCACAAGTAGACCTATCTATCGTTCTTCCGGCTTTCTCATCTTCACAAAAATCGTTCCACTTGGCTATTAATTTCGATTCAAAAAAATGCTTCGAATGTTTAAAAACTTCAGGCTCCAGGGGGCCAATATGGAAATCTTTCGAGTATGTTACGTCTTTTGCGATGGTAAAAGATCAACGTCGGCACAAACCCAGCTCCTTATCTAACATTCTAGTTTGCATTCTACGTCTCGTTCCCATTGGCAGTAATGATCTATGTCGGCACCGACACTCATGAAAAGTTAAACCTTCCAAACTTCTGGCCAGATCCAAACCGTCTGAATATTCCTCCAAAAGATCCGGTTGAAATCAAGGCCGAGATTGCCCGACTAAAGTTACAACGCATAGAACGACGAAAAGCCCTAGAAGCAAAAGCCAAAGAACTTGGAATATCCAGCGAAGCTGCCTCCTCTTCTTCGTCTTCTAATAAATTCAGCAACGATCGCTCTTAGAAATCCAAAAGGCTTTCTTTGTTTTTGTAAATAAACTACCGATAATCATCAGACTTATGTATATATTAAATTATTCTGAAACTATTTAGTGCAACGACAAAATCCTAGAGAAGAAATGGACATGTGGATTGAAAATAAGCAGTGAATGTAAGAGAGAAGACTCAGATATGTTAAATGGCCGTAATGCTGTCCATGGCGTACATTGTCTTGTAAGTGATGAGTGTAATGGTCATGGTAGTTGTTGGCTCATCAGAGCTTGATGAAGTGATATATGGATGTTCACTGTAATAAGCGATATCTTGGTCAGAGTTCCACAACGATCTGTAATCAATGTCGGATGTGGAGGTACAAGCTGATAGCAGCAGGTCCGTATCTGCATTAGCTTCTTGACTGATACATCCACTTTCTGATTCTCCTTGGGAAGAGCCATAGTTCTCGACTACTGCCGTAGGCTCACTGTATTCGGTCGATATGATTCCATTATAATTTAAAAGAGGGTACACAGAAGAATAAGAAGAGGAAGAAAATGAAGGTTCTGCTGGGACAGATAATTGTTCCGGCAAAGAAAGAGAGGATATTTCTAGTTCTGAAGATGGAGACTGTGAATAACCAGCACTGATATTAGGCATTGGGTAACCCGATGTATTCGGATTCGATGGACCTTCTAAATATTGGGAAGCTTGCGGAGAGTCGAAAGTCACTGTTTTTGTGACGTATATAGAAACAGGGGCTGAGACTGAGATACGTTGAGTTTCGATGCGGGTCTCTATTTGTGTTTCTACTCGAGTAACTGTTTCTTTAACAAGGATTTGAAAAGGTTGTTTGGGTTTATCGACGGTATTTAGTTGATTTGACTCGATAACTTCTGATTGATGTGATCCTAGGCCATATCCCTGATTAGCTGGTGGTCCACTTATCTGACCTCCTAATGAAGGAAGACCAGACTGAGATGCTATTACCGTGCTGGTCATCGGAGGCTCGGTGACCATAATGATATTCTTTGACGTCATTGTGACCCATACAACTACAGTTGATACAGCGCTAGTTTTTGTCACCACAGAAGGTTTTAGTTCTGGTGAAGAAGGAAATGAGGTTGCAGCTGCCGATGGACCAACTTCAGCCGGAGTTGATGTAGCCAAGGTCTCGACCAGCAATGAACTAGGAGATAATGGTTTTGCCGACTCTACTTCCGTCGGTGGTACATATAGTAAAGAACTGTCAGATGGCAGGCTACCATCACTTGGTATCGGAAGCGAAGTTTCTAGCGATGAAACATGGGAAGGTGGCCGGACGCCTGTCAAGAGGATACCTTCCTCTGATGCTCTGATGGCGGTGGTGGAATCTTCTTGTTGAAATGCTCCTTCGGATACTGTGTTGGGGGCAGCAGGTGGTGGGGTAACACTGGACAGTACAATACCTGTTAAAGGGGCGCCTTCATTTGATGAAACTATGACAGACGCTCCTTCTGATATTCTAGCAGAAACCTGAGGTGGTAAAGCTGCACTGGAGAGTACGACGCCTGTTAAGAAAGCACCAGAGGTTCTGTCAGATATTATAGCAGAAACCCCGGGCGGCTGGAGTGAAGCTCCAAGTGATGAAGCATCAGAAGGAGGTAGGACGGCAGTTAAGAATGCACCTTCATTTGATGAACCCATAACAGACTCATGTATTGTACTGGAATCCTCAAGTGATGAGATAGCAGTGGAATGTACAACGCCTGTTAGGAAGGCACCCCCTTTGGATGAACCCATGATAGAGGCTCCCTCAGACAGAGCTGCAGAAACCTCAAGTTGTGAGGTAGCACTGGAGAGTATGACGCCAGTCAAGAAAGCAACCTCTTTTGATGAACCCACGATAGAGTTTCCATGTGATATTTGAGCGGAAAACACGGGTGATTGGAGTGAAGTTTCCACTGGTGAAGCTTCTGACGGAGTTAGAACGGTCAAGGAGATATCCGCGTTTGATGAACCTATGGCAGCGGTAGACTGTTTTGGTCGAAAGGCTCCTAATGGTTCTGCATCAGAGGCTTTTGCACTAGATATCAATGGTACAGAAACCCCCGTAGAAAGTACGACGCCCGTTAAGAAGGCACCCTTCTTTGATGACACCACAGCAGTGGTGAACTCTTTCTGGGGGTAAGCTCCCTCTGACATTGTATTGGAAACTCCAGGTGACGGTAGGGACGTTTCCAGAGGGAGGACACCCGTTAGGAGGACATTTGATGAGATTTCAGCAACGGTGGACTCTTTCTGTTGAAATTCTCCCTGGGAAATTGTGTCAGAATCCTCAAGTGATAAGATAGCGCTAGAAAGTACAACACCCGTTAAGAACGAACCTTTCCTTGATGACGCCAAGACAGTGGTGGTCGGTTCTTGCTGAAAGGATCCCTCTGACATTGTCTCGGAATCATCCAATGGTGAGATAGCACTAGAAAGTACAACACCGGTTAAGAACGAACCTTTCCTTGATGACGCCATGACAGCGGTGGTCGGTTTCTGCTGAAATGAGCCGTCTGATATTGTGTCGTCGGAACCATCAAATGGTGAGATAGCACTAGAAAGTACAACACCCGGTAAGAACGAACCTTTCCTTGATGACGCCATGACAGTGGTGGTCGGTTCTTGCTGAAAGGATCCCTCTGACATTGTCTCTGAATCATCAAGTGGTGAGATAGCACTAGAAAGTACAACACCGGTTAAGAACGAACCTTTCTTTGATGACGCCATGACAGTGGTGGTCGGTTCTTGCTGAAAGGATCCCTCTGACATTGTCTCGGAATCATCCAATGGTGAGATAGCACTAGAAAGTACAACACCCGTTAAGAACGAACCTTTCTTTGATGACGCCATCTCAGTGGTGGTCGGTTTTTGCTGAAAGGATCCCTCTGACATTGTCTCGGAATCATCCAATGGTGAGATAGCACTAGAAAGTACAACACCGGTTAAGAACGAACCTTTCCTTGATGACGCCATGACAGCGGTGGTCGGTTTCTGCTGAAAGGAGCCGTCTGATATTGTGTCGTCGGAACCATCAAATGGTGAAATAGCACTAGAGAGTACAACGCCCGTTAAGAGGGCACCTTTCTTTGATGACGCCATGACAGTGGTGGTCGGTTCTTGCTGAAAAGTTCCCTCTGATATTGTCTCAGAATCATCAACTGGTGAGATAACACTGGAAAGTTCAACACCCGTTAAGAAAGCACCTTTCTTTGATGAGTCCAAGGCAGCGGTGGACTTTTTCTGTTGATAGGCAACCTCTGACATCGTATTGGATGCTTCAGGTGAAGGAAGAGAAGTTTCTTTTGATAAAGCAGCGGAAGGAGGTAATACGCCTGTTATGAAAACACCTTCGTTTGATGAACCCATGACAGACGCTCCCTCAGACATTGTACCGGAATCCTCTAGTGATGAGATAGCTATAGAATGTACGACGCCTGTTAGGTAGGCACCCCCTTTTGATGAACGTATGACTGTGGTGGACGCTTTTTGTTGAAATGATCCCTCAGATATTGTATCGGAATCGTCAAATGATGAGATAGCTGTAGAATATACGACCCCTGTCAAGAAGGCACCTGTCCTTGACGAAAGCGTAGAAGTGGTGGACTCTTTATGTTGAAAGGCTCTCTTTGACGTTATTGTTCCAGATGATAACATATTGGAAACCCTAGTGGACGAGTTAGCCAAATCTGTCTTTGGTACTCCCAATGTACCAATAATTGTTCCTTTTGATACGATCCATATGGCCCCTTTGACTGTGGCTAGAGTTAAAGATTGAGGAATAGTAAAAACTGGCGTTCCAACATATGAACTAGGTTCGGAAATTGAAGTTTCTTGAAAAGTAGTCTCCTGTGTCTGCTGATCATTTGTTTCGGGATCTTGGCTAGATAGCTCATTCCCCTCGGAATTTGTATTGACAGAAGATTGCTTCTTTTGAGGTGTTGTTATCTTGGAGGACCTTGGAGCTTTGGTATTAAGTACTGTTTGGAATGGTTCATTTGTAATCATATTTGTATCATCAACAGGTGTAACCGGAAGAGAGGACTCTTCAATAGTTGAACCTAACGGCTGACTTAGAATCTTTGACAGAGTAGATTGACTGTGATGAACAGTACCACCATTAACAGCAAGAGAGCTGATTCTGGACAGTTGATTAAGTTTCGAAGTCGCCGGCAATTTCGATAATATATCAGACATAGCACCTAATAATTGGGACAATTGATTTGAAATCCCTACCATCTGTTCCCCTTGTACAACGGAATCAGTTTTCTGAGACGTAGCTGTTAAAGACTTCATGATTGGAATTGATGATAAACGAGTTGATACTCCCAAGTCGGATTCTTCTGGCTTGTCTGTGACTAACGAGGAATATCTTAATGTAGCATTTGACCGAGTTCGACTAGCTCCATTTTCTAGAGACTGCCTTAGGGTAGACTCGCCTTTCATAGGTGAATTCAATCCAAGCGGAGTTGATATGGATTCGTCATCTTGAGAGGTGGCAGAGTCTAATCCGAGCTTAGGTGATATCGGGGCAGGTTTGCCTAAGCCATGAAGAAAAGAATGCTGCAACGTGGACGATGAGTTTTCGGTAGCAACACTCGTGGGCGGAGATGGTACAAATGCAGAGTCTGGGTATTCGGAAATGTCCATATGTGAAGCAGCTAATTGAGTGGTGAATTCCGTCTCATTCTGTTTCTTAGATTCTAGCTGCCGTGTCTCGGATTCCAGAGGATTAATGGCCTTTGATTCGTGCTGTGCTGACACTGACTGGTTGGAAGATTTTGGTTCGGGGAAGCCAGATACATGTAGACCAGTTACTGAAAGAGGCTGTTCTTCTGATAAATGTGAAATGGACATGATTGATGACTTAGTTGGAAGTTCGAGAGTGGCCGCTGAAGTGGGCTGTCGTGAGTGCCCTAATAATGGATTATGAGGTAACGCCGAACGACTAGATAAACTTATCGAAGTACCAGTTTCCAAAGGAAGTCCGAGTGACATATAAGACAGTTCCGATTCTATCAGGGCGGGAGAAGACGTGACTTCCAATGAACTAGGTAAAGGCTGTTCATCCATAGAGGAAAGATCGTATGCCTTCGAGGAGTTTACACCTTCTCTGCTATCGAGAATAGAGATGGTAGCCTCATCATGTAAAGAGGAGTCCAGACCGCTAGCTAGATGAATAGTGGCTGTTTGCTTATGGGAAGACACATCTAGAGGACTCTCGCTTAGTATTGGAAGCCCCACTAGGGTGACAGGGATAGATAATGGTTCTCCGGGCGATGAGAACAAAGTGTATAGTTCAGAAATGATGGTTTCAGAGGTCACTGTCCGAATCTCACTGCTTGTGTTTGCAGCAGAATGAGAGATGATAGCTAAATCAGTCGACAAATCATCGAGCCCTTCAGAAGAGAACTGCGAGCCACCAAATATACCTTTGGAAGTAATCGGGTAAGTATTATGAGTTTGGTCGGAGGACGAAAGGGACGAATCCAACCCAACTGAGGTGGGGACTTCCATAACTGGTGATACTATTGTTGTTGGTTCTGTAGATATATCCGCAGCTAGGGAGGTTTGTGATTTAATAGCAGAGCTAATCTTTACGAGGTTGGTAGTAGGTATAGCAGAAGCTGATGCATTGTCAGCGATTATCACGCTGGTCATGGTATTGACTTCGCCAAGTGATTCCGATTCCGACTCCAAGTCAACTCCAGGTATAAGAATTTTATGGTGAGTCGAATGTGAAGCAGTAGTTATATCTTCGAGGAACACTGTTGTTGGCGGCTTACCACTCAAAGTCACAGTTGGAGAAGCACTTTCCACTTCAGAGACTATCACAGTTGACATAACCACTGAAGGTGGAAGAAAGGCTGTTCGAGTTCGGTTGACGATGTTAACAGATTGAGTGTTAAGATCTTGTTGTGATACTAAAGTTACTTGAGTAGCGACTGCCAACTTATTCAAATTGGCCATCGAAGACTCTCGTAGGTCTCGTAAGTCTTCGTTGGCCATTTGTAAAAACTCCAAGTCAACGACTGAAGCAGTGGCACACCTAGCTAATAGTAAAGCGGGAAGGATAAACATCTTCCAAAGTAAATATCTATGGTAAAATGGTAATGCTTTGGTCCCCATTGTGATTTTTGTTTTGATTTTAATGGTAAGAAGAAGCGAAAGAACAGACAAAAATAGCTTCCAGAATGCGAAAAAAAAGTCGATGCTCATTCGGGGGCATGATGTGAACAATTATTACTATTATAATTTATTAGCAATGTCCAACAGTTGCTCATGGATTGCGAGACACAGGCATGATGACGGCGAATATTTAAAGAATACATAATATTAGATAAATAACGCATTAAATAATGAAACATGCTCGTGAAAATAGATATATATTTTACTTTTGTCCAGGCGAAAATTGACTTTATTCCAGTTGATATCACGATGATGGCTGTTGGTTTTAAGCTTTTAATATAGTACCTGCATATATAAATGAAAAATGTCAAGGTCTGGGGTTACAACATAACATTTCTTATCATGCTATATAGAGTTTGTCTCTAGTTGTGCACGTTAATATAAGCATGAGCGATAATAATAGTGCTAAGAAAGCTGGAGAGTTGTCCAGACTATAGTAGAGAAGTTCGAAAGTGGTCTTGGCTAACGATGGTAGGACAACAGATTATTATACAGTTCAATAGTGACTTGTAGACCAGTCATGGCCCGATTATCCGAAACAGTATGATAAGGAGATCAGGATATGAAACGTATAATGACTTAGTAGATATCAATGCGTACAGGATGTATTAGGCATTTAGATAGACAAGTATTAGTTGGGCTACTGATTGTACTGGTAATGAGATAGCTAGTAAATGTGATCCAAGCAACAGAGGCGGGGTCAACAGCGATCATCAGGTGAGAGTACAGTGGGTGCTGTGAGGATGAATACGAGTATTAAAACACTTTTGTGGTAATAATATTTTCAAGGCTGCTGAATTTGCTATGCGGTATGTTTAAACAAGGTGGCTAAATGAAGTGCTAATCTGTTCCATGTTCGAGATAAAATTGTTCCTGCATTTAATGCAGGTAATATGCATGATGAGAGACCCGGGTCTTTGGTAGAGAAGAACATTACCGAGGTATACTTCGAATTGACAGTATGCGTAAAGTGATAATTTTTATTCGTTGAATGGTAAAGATGTAAATCTGATAGCTCTGTTAGGTTAGAAAGGTTAGTGAAGCAAGTAAGTCCAGCAAGCTCCGTAAGCTATATATGCATTATGTATGTTCAGTAACAAGTGTGAAAGCCTTGGATCTCAGTAATGTCAGTAAGCTATTTGATGCCCTGTAAATCTACACACGCCTATATGGTCTGTAATCTACACACGCCCTATATGCTCTATGAGCTATGTAAGCCTTGTAATGTTAGTTAGCTCAGTACTTTTCGTGGTTTCTATAAGCTCTATAAGCTCTATAAGCTCTGTTCTGTAACCACTGTAACCATAGAAAGCGGCCGTCGCCAACGCCATCACAATGACCTGTGTCGTGTCCCCTCTATCAGTCCATTCTACACATATTAGCAATCCTTCTACACCAAGGATCCATTTCCCCCTCTTTGCCTACAACCCGTACGCTACCCCTGAATATTCCTTATTCATACGATCCCCTACAACGGAATATGCCGTTAACCGCCTTTAAACTGACGAACGTTGCGTAAACGACATAATCACTGTTTTACGTTCCAAGATATCCAGGATCTACCGTGTATATTGTCTTCGTTTACCAGGAATCGTGTCGAAATGGTGAGTTATAGCATATATAGACAATCCGCTTACATGTATAACTAACTAGAAACCTTAGTCGGACCAAACACAGCCCCTGAACCAGGGAATTGGCAGCAACAATGGGCCACAAGGGCTGCTTAATCGCCTGCGAGAGTCCTCTCATCCGGCGGCAGTAGTATTCTTTCTTGGATTTAGAATTGGTGAGTTATAAGCCAGGCTCCAGATATGCGAGCGACCAATTGTACGATCTCACATCTGAGACTGCCGGCTTGTACCAAGTCTAACATTGCCAGGCGCATTATTGACATATTTATTTGGGCTCATATTTACCAGCAATTTGTAAGTGTACATGCTGGAGTGCTTGAAGTATATTCATGTGAGGTTACTAGGTCTTGTAGGACACTCATAGTGTCGTACGAAGTTCTATAACATCGTCAAGACGCTCTTCACCATGACGCCACATTACTGTTACTAACATATGCCAGCGTCCTCATATTTATTCTCGTAATCCTTTTACTAGCAGCAGACTTCTGGAATACCAAAAATGTATCAGGACGACTGCTTGTTGGCCTACGGTGGTGGAACGAAACCGCCGAGAACGGCAGCAGTATATGGGTCTTTGAAACTGCTGATGTGAGTATTTTTTTGTCGGAGCAGCGTCCCGCGACCGGGCGATGCTCGGACCCCGTTGTGCTCGCTTCGCGAGCGGTCGGGGTGGAGTGGTATCGAAACCGTATAGCTAACTTTATGTCAGCCCCAGAGATATATTAATCCCATTGACTCAAAGGTGTTCTGGACAATGCTCTATATAACTCCGGCATTATGGGTTGGATTGGGACTACTAGCTATTCTGAAATTCGAGTTTCTATGGCTTCTGCTGATTGTAATTTCTCTTATTCTGACGATGCTGAATACTCTGGCGTTCAGCAGATGCGATAAATTCGGCAAGGCTAATAGTATTCTTGGCAATGTATCTTCAGGCATTGCCAGTAGAATGTTTTCCGGTGTCACTGGTCGATTTTTCGGTTAGCGGATAGTGAGGTTTGATAACGGAGTATATAAAAATAAACTATATAAGCGAGATTGGTTGGCAGTAGCATGTGGAGCAGAGGATAAAGTATGAGATTGTGCGGTAGATAATAGACATAAAGCTACATCCTCCTTGGTCTAGGTATGGTACAAGGCAAGTCATTATATTGTATATTTCTTCAGCTTAGGCGCTTTTTATATGTGTCGTCTATTAGGGTCTACATTTATCTATCTATATTTACGCTTACAACTACATCTACATCTATATCTCCGTGTCTATAACTCCATTTCTATCTCTATCTCTATCTGTGTCTATGTCTATGTCTATGTCTATGTCTATGTCTATGTCTATGTCTATGTCTATGTCTATGTCTATGTCTATGTCTATGTCTATATCTATATCAATATCTCTATATCTACTCTACACATACACCTACATCTACCCTTGCTTATATCCCATCCTATTATGCTCTCTTACTCCATCGCCTATCTCATTTTACTCGATCTTCTCTTCGTCGCTCGCTTGATAGCACAGACCTCCCTTACCAGTCTCAGCCGCCAGCCCCCTCGCTCCCATATTCCCAAGCCTGTCAAGGGTCCCTTACCCCAAATGCGCTTGTCTTTGACCTGAGCCAGGACGCCAAAACTTTGAATTGACGGGCGGACAAGCCAACCAGGCCAACAGGAGCCTGCGCTTGCAAAACTAGTACGGCTCCAGTTTCCCGTTCCTCCTCAGCTCATGATTTTAAGATTGAGTTAATAGCGCCGTCGAACAGTGCAGATTGAGAAGAAGAGGAGGCCCACCAGTGGTAGCAGTATTAAAGACCAGTTTCGGTACCCGAAGAACATCGAGTATTTTCTAGGATCGCATCTATTGGATAGCGAATTCTTTAAACAATCAGTATTCAAATATAACAGACTGGACACAATTGACGATCACCGGAAAAGTGCCCTATCAGCAGCCATATCTTTCTTCCCCAGAAGTGTACCAGAATTGTTTTTTGTCTCCGTCAGTGAGGATCCTCAACTTATGATTCGAGACGGAGTCAGTTAGGGATTAGAATATCGTGACAACACACTCTGTTATATTCAGGCACGAGTGCGAGTGATCCTAGCATTGCAAATACGACGGCAGTGAGAACGGCCGAACGCTGACCCAGACCAACGCTATTGATCAAGAACTGACCTACCGGGCAAGTGGGATTGCCCATACAGACGATACATGGTTTTAGGACTGCGACTTTAAAGATCGAATATATTGAGAGTGTATTCCAGGTCGAGAGTTATTGTCTGACCAAGCATCGGAGCCCGTAGTTTCTCTGCTTATCACAATGTCTGGCGACACGACTATACCGCTA
The DNA here is from genome assembly GCA_030579895.1 of Sugiyamaella grinbergsii. Taxonomy (NCBI): domain Eukaryota; kingdom Fungi; phylum Ascomycota; class Dipodascomycetes; order Dipodascales; family Trichomonascaceae; genus Sugiyamaella; species Sugiyamaella grinbergsii. The sequence goes on from JAKTRT010000015.1 coordinate 131,231, forward strand.
ACGACGTCGCCAACCTACCAGCGACAGCAGCAACAGCAGCAGCTGATGAGTGCGAGCTCGCCAATTGACGACGGCCTGGCGGCGTTACAGCTGCCGTTCCTGCAAAACGACGAGATCTCGCGGTTTCTGTCGCCGTCAAAAGAATGGAGCCTGGCTCCCAACGACAAGGATGACCCAGTTTTCGAGTAAGTTCCGTATCCGCGAAGCGGACCAACCGGTCTGGGCGGAGCCCAGCCGCCGGAGGCACCCCCCCCCCCCGAACCGCACCAGCTACTAACATGCCCTTTCCAGCGAGGTGGAAAACGGGTCCCCGGCGGATTTCTTTGGCCATTATGCGAATCCGAATCTTTTTTCAGCCAACCAGGGCGGGTCCCTAAACCAAGGGTACAATATGTTTGATCCGTCGTCGGTCCAAAGTCAGTTTGGAATATATCATAACGACGGCTATCCGATGCCGAACCAACAGCAGCAACAACAACAGCAGAATATCCAAGGCCCGACTTTACAGTCGGTGGCTACTCCAGGGAGCGTTTCTTTCGATCAGAATAATACTAGTAATAATGCCGGTGCCACTGTGGACTCGCCGTTCCAGACGTTTCTATCGACGCTGAACACCGACTCACCATCAAATTTTATCGGCGCCGGCGTGGGTAATGAGTCCAAGTTTTACATCCCCAGCCCCGGATCTTTCAATATAGCCTCTCCGTTGCCAGATGCCAATAACAGGCCCGGTTCGGCAGGGTTGGTAGCCGGCGATGCCCCGACTATGTCGTCGTTATCTGCTTCTACGGGACCATCAAGTGTCCAGAAATGGTCCGACTCGGCTGCTACAACGCCTTCTTTACGACCCACTGACAATAACGACAAACAGCACAATCCTACTAATTCAAAGATGCTGTCTAACGCCCCGATATCCACTTCAATATATAGAGGCACCAACACCACCATTGGCAGTCCCGCAATAGACCCAGCACAGCGGAGAAGCGACAACATCGACGAAGGCATCCGTCAGCATCTCAACTCTGCTAGATATCTTGTATTTCTTCCTACCAGTAAGGGAACTGTACTATACGACTTACGGGGGAATCGAACGGAAATTGATCTTACTGTGACATTATCTGGTAATTTCTTTCTTAGCGAACCGCATCCGTCATCAACGGTCAATGAAAACGAGATCACGCCTAGCAACGCAAAATCGGATACCTCACAGCCTTCATCAAACCCTTCTGGGAACACGGCCGATGCTAAAAACTCGCCGGAATTGTCGTCATCCTCGAATTCTTCTCCTACGGCCGAAAAGAAAGATCTAATGAAATACGACTTGACCTTCTACCGACGGAATCTGTTTCATGTCACTGCAACAGTATCGAATGCTCATAATGCGGTATATGCTGGCAACTCCGAGAATCCGTTACTGAGGTCGCGGATCCTATCGCTTTCTCTAGCTGTCAACGTTCTGGATAATGATATCCCCAAACAGCTTCTGTACTGCCCTCCAAAGTCAACGTTCAACCCGACCGACGGCAAGGCCGACAATCAGGACCCAGCAGTCAAGTTGATCTATCCTAAAAGTTCTGCCTATGACGACGTGGTGAACTGGAAACGGCTTCAGTTTCGTACTGCCACAGCCCATAATGGCCGGAAGAAGCTTCAAAACTACTTTTCCGTGTGTGTTTCTGTCTATGCCGAACTGGAGAATGCCCAAAGAGTGTGCCTTGTCAAAAGCTACTCCCGGCCAATAGTCGTTAGAGGACGCAACCCTCGATTCTATAAAAACCGGGATAATATAATTATTCCGGATGGCACAGTAGGAAGAGGACCGCTCATGTCCGGTTCTGATAGGAAGATTATGCATACATCGAACAAATCCGAAGAAGTAGAAGAACGGCCACTTAATCCTATAAAACCAGTTTCTTCTAGCCAGCAGATGTCCAAAGACAAGTCTTGTAACAGCAACGTGAAGGTGAAACAAGAAAAGCGCTCAAGCGTCGGCTCTGACACTGGTAGTTCCAAAAACAATAATGGCAGCGGTGCCCTTTCTATTGGCGACGATGACGGCCATTCTGATGAGAGCCCTGGGTATGTTATTAAAATGCCCACTGGTGAGGACAGCCTTTCACCAAAGAATAAAGCCTCGTCGCAAAGTCGAGACATTGATTATGAATATTTCCCCATGCCCCTCAACTACTGGCTACCGCCTGTTGAAGTAGTCTACCGGCCACATGCCATTCACCACCCGTTGAAGTTCCCAACATATAATTCTCAAGGGAAACAAAACCAGATCCAACAGCAACAACAGCAACAACCAATATCACAATCTCAGCTCAATGCTGAAAAACGTCCCAAGCGATATTTCTCTTCGGTCGATTAAGATTTGGACATTATTTATGTACTATTATTTTTATATTTGTGTGCTATGTATTTATGATGATGACCACTGTATAATATATTACTAACTTTGCTTCCGTGTCTGGTACTGATGAGGAGGGTATGAAGGTAGTAATGCTAAATTATATTGAACATAAATAATAATTAAAAATATACATATATATACATGATACTGGATTGATCGTTTATCTCGATGAACCGTGACGGTTCTTCTTATCTACAATGTCGTAAAACTTGGAATATGTTTGCTCGGCTCGATGGTAACTCGATAGGAGGTGCTTTAATTCCTTAAGAGAATGGGTGTCTTCCATTTCGTTCAGCTTGTCAATTAGATTAGCCACATGATACTTCATCCAGTGGAACTGTTTAATGGTCGACCGGATCAGTTTTAATGCTTGCTCGATTTCACCACATTTAGCATGCACCTCGACCATACTTTGGGCAAACGTGAAATCAGAGCTTCTACGGATTTTGATGGCAAGTTGCTTGAATGTCGATGTTCGTCGATATGACCCTCTTTCCATCCACACTTTTTGTGCAAAGTCCATATCGCTTGCAGTTACAGACGCTTTGATAGCGAGATCATAAGTGGTCCAGTCACGAGGGACGGCTCGGAATGAGCGGTCGATGGACAGGCCAGATCCTGAGCCATTTTCTAATACAACAGTGTTTGGAGAATCAAAGCTGCCACCATCATCATTAGGTTCGCGTTGGTCCTCTTGGAGAAAAAAGGTCTCATCATTGTAGCGCGAGACAAATTCCTGAAAGTTGTCCAACTTGAGAGGGATCTTGAGATAGGTCAAGATCACTTGCTTATTAACCATTTCAGGCATATAGTCGGTGAAAAAGTCTAGAAGAGCTTTTGATTCTGCCAAAACCTGAGAATGTGAATGTAGCATGGTAATTGGTAAAAACGGGGGCATCGACTCGGAGGCATCTGGATTTAAAAACGACAAGTTATCATTGTGGAAAAAGCTCGATCGAATTTTGACGCCTAGTTCCGAGGCCATGACTGGCGAGAACACTCCTGGCTTATAGTTTGAGTATGAATTAAGTAAGCAATTGAATGCAAACGAATCAGGGTAAGAAACTTGGTTGGTACATAATTGGCGGAACATGGCACGCGCCAGTAATACTTCACCAGTTTCTCCGCATAAGTACATCAATGCGTTTATGGATTTTCTATCAATTTGAAAGCCGTTTTCCTGCATCTCAATGAGATACTTCCAGGCTTGAAGATGTGTCCGTTCGTCTCTAGCACATGCAAATATCAGAGTATTATACGTTTCAGCATTCGGTTTTAATGGGTTGGTTGGTCTGGTGGTCATTTCTTTGAGCAGATCTAGGACTTTTTCAATATTGTGTTGTTTAGCAGCCGCCAATATGAGAGAGTTATAAATCCTGACGTCTGGTTGCGTTTCAAGAGACATATATTTGAGCAAGTCAAACACTCTAAATGCTTCATCGAAATCATTAACACGAATGCAAGTTTGGAGGATAGTGGTGTATATTTGCAGAGATGGCTTGATACCGAGAGTCTGCATTTCTTGGAACTTGAGCGATGCTCTTTTTAAGTCTCCGTTTTTGGCAAAGCTTTTTATGATATGGCCATATGTGTAGACGTCTGGAGTATATTGCTCCGCTTTCATTTGAGACATGAATGCTTCGACTACTTTGGTGTGGCCGTGGTGGGCATAGGCTGCCATGGTTAAGTCTAACGTCCTTTTAGACGGTTTAATATTTGCATCAGTCATCATTTCGTGAATTAAAGGCATGATTTTCGACGTTCGTTGATCCAAGGGCACGTTTTGAATTAATGAATCGACGTCTGAAACAGCCAGGTCTTTTAGACCGCCGTTATTAAATAAGGTGAATATAATTTTAGACCAATTCTGATCTTTTTGTGACGAGGACGAGATATTTACAACTGATGTGCCCAGTCTAGAGAGGATTGATGGAGGAAGAGAAGTAGAAGAAGCGGCGTTGGCAAACAGTCCTAATCCATCACGTCTCTCTTTAGGTCCGTCTTCAATGTGAATGGATTTTTCTAGACTTGCTAATTCTTTTGTCGATGGTCTTGACTGAGTATCCAGCTTTTCATGCTCGGCAATCTTCTCTTTTGCATTGATATCGTCCTTCTCAGAGATGTATTTTCGTAAGACCGCCGTATAGGCTTGGATTTGCTTGATTTTAGACTCCAAATCGACATTTTCGTCGTTTAGACGAAGATTCGACCGGTTAGGGGGGTTCGGGAGTGACGCGGTGGGTATCGGAGACTGGTATCGCTTCTTGTGTCGATTCGAAGCTATATACACTGATCTGTGAGGAACAGAACTGAACGTACTAGGAATAACCGCACGAACAGTAGCAGTATGTATAGACCCACTCAGAGCAACAGAGCCTTTCAGTCTAACACTCCTTCTTATCATCTTCCGGGGGGGGGGGGGAGAGTTACAGCTGTTGACGAAATTGAAAAATTCTTGATCGCCCAAATATGAGTATGGTGATTTACTTTTTTTTGAAAAACCCGTTCGGGTTAGGGCTCACGTGTACACGGCTGGACGGGCTACCAGTCAGGAGGATAGCAAGACTGAAGAGGATACTTAGGTAAAAAAGGGATGGTGGCTGGATAAGTTTTCTAAAAAGTATTTACTCTTATCTCGATATATCTGCACTGCTTACCGCTTGTGTCCATTTATTGAAACTAGAAAAATACGTATTTACATACAGTACTCCGATAGGCAAGGACCCTGCATATGCACTCATACATATGCTACGTCAATAACCGAGACGAAATACCAAAAAAACGATATCCCTTTGACGACCCTTTTTTGTCGCCTCTCCTACGGGACCGGTTGGAGGACCCAGAACAGTAGCTGCTCATATTGCTAGTATATGTGCAGGTAGATTCGGCCGAAGAGTTGCTTCCCTGCATACAGTGTTCCTGTAAGCTGTCCAACGGCAGAATTGGATCCTCGCCATACTTTAACATCGTACTGGAAATAAACGTATATAACTTGATCCATGCGTTTTCCTCTTCCAATGTAAATGCCGGTCCTCGTCGGTCGCCCAACGTTTGCAGCAGGGCGTTTCCTACATATTCATAATGAGTGGCATTCAAAACCAAGATCCGAGAATGCCATTTCCCCAGCTTAATAAGTACCCCCTGAACATGTGAAACGTCTTCAAGTTTGGAAATCACAAACCGAAGTATTCCGGCCATCGAAGCAGATTGTGACTGAAGGCTAGGAAACAGCGCCTGTAAAGGAGGGTGCTCCGCAAGCAGATTATCGTAAAACTGCTGACAGAAATACGCACTTGCCTGAGAAGACTTCATTCCCGCATGGTGTTCTGACGACAGATCCTCATTCATTGCACTCCAGGTGTTTCTCAAAACCATAATTTCGTCGACACTAAAAAAAGCCACATCGGATATCTCGATGCGAGGGGGCCCTTTCTGGGTCTGTGAAGAGGGAATCAGCATCGACGACACCGGCGACGAGATGACTTGTTTTTTCAACGCGACCATTGTGCTTTGCTTTGTGATGTGTGACTGATTGAATGCGGTTCAAACGGTCCCACTGCTGTTTATATGGGCATCTTCAATAATATTAAATACTAATCTGCTAATCTACTCCCGGTTATTTAACAAACTATAAATCGAGATTAGGTTGGCAATTTAATTTACATTCCTGTATATATATTTACAACCCAATATTCCTCGCTTCATGTCTGGTCTGCCTCTTCGCTGCCCGGACCTGTTGTGCTCGCTTCGCGAGCTTTCGTGTCTTACTGCGCTCGCTAGTCGCTGCGCTGGCTGGACATGGGCCCGGATAATCTCGTCTCGGAGAAACCGCCAGCCGCGCCACCTGTCAGCTCATATGCAGGTACGCAGCACGCATCTGATGCCCAACGTGGGTTAGGCGGAGTCGCTCGGTGGAGCCTTCACTGAAGTATAATCAATTAACTTACGACATCTTTTATTATACCAACGGAATGTATCGCGTAAAAAATATTATCAGACACGTCGTCGTCGCGGGCGGGCTGGGCACTGGATGCCTCCGGCGGCCGGGCTCTGCCCGGACCCGTAGCTCGAGCTGCGCTCGAGGCCGCTGGTCATTCATATGGCTCTAGAATGGGAATGTTAAGAATACATTTCCAAAGGAACTTTACGACACGCTCGGAATGCAGATGCACGAAGACAAAGACCAACCTCGAAAGTCCATACTGACTGAATTAACCTGTGGACCCCGCCTGCGTTCAAACAAAGCAATTCCACCATCTTAGCCAGCAAACGACAACGGCGCTTCGCTATCTACGGGTCCGTAGCTAACATAACAACTGTCTACCGCGATCGACCGATCGAACAGCTTGTGGCCTTCGACTTCTCATCCGGGTCAACTGCTACCAGCTGTCTGATATTACTAGACCCTGGCTCACAGGAGATCGGGGGCCCCCATCGGCAGCCCCCGCTGTCGACCACTCGCAAAAGTGACACTAAAGTTCCAGTGGCAGGGTATGCTTAGATTATACTCGACCAGGAATGAGACCGGCCCATCTGGTTTTAAGTTTATTATAGAGCGATGAATGTGAAGTGAAATATTTACATGAGTGGGTTTAGTTGTCGATGCAGTCACAATCACAGGCAATACGAAATTAGGAAATTACGAATAAGGATTATGATGGCACGTTGATTATAAATATGGAAATACCAAATCAAGACAACCACTACTCGATCGACGAGAAGATGGGTTGGGAATGTTGATTGCCATCTACAGGGAACAATGGCAGGGCAAAACCGATTCGCGAAGCCAATGCGGGGACCATCTAACAAACAGCCGCCTTATTTGCTATTATCAGGGCTAACGTCAAAATCGGCTTGTTCAAAAAGTTAGCCCATAATTACAAAAGGGAGCAGACAGCATGGATAGGCAAGCATAGATTGTAGGTTGGGCAACGTTTAAGATTTCCAAGCACAAACGACAGGCAAACTAGGCCGTGGCTAATCTAGATCTGCTTGGCAAGGCTGGCGTGATTGGGTTGGCAGAGCTAGCCCTTTTTTCGTAGGCGGTTAAAGGCACAGGCCGAGAAAAGTGGTGCGACTTGGCGGGTACATTCGAGATCGATTGAGTGTACGGCACATGTTTAGAGTATATACCTTTACGGATGGTGCGGATAGGATGTGAGGTATAAGGTGAGAGGTAGGAATGGGGTAGGGAGGTGAAGGAGATGAGATAGAAGGACAAGTGAATGAGCTAGCGAGGGTGTATGAGCAGAGTAGGTAGAAGTAGAAAGGGTAGAGTGAATAGAGGAGGTAAAGTAGGCAGATGGAATAGAGGTTATAGAGGAGCAATAGCAATAGCAATAGCAATAGCAATAGCAGCAGCAGCAGCAGCAGCAGCGATAGAGCAGCAGCACCAGGACCAGCCTCGTCACCACCACGAACAAGAGCCCATACTACTCACATCACCTACTTAATCAGTCCCAATAACGTCATTACATCAACGCTAATAGAACAGCAGATCCGAGGTCATCATTGTAGCAGTAGCAGTAGCAGTAGCAGTAGCAGTAGCAGTAGCAGTAGCAGTAGCAGTAGCAGTAGCAGTAGCAGTAGCAGTAGCAGTAGCAGTAGCAGCAGCAGCAGCAGTAGCAGTAGCAGTAGCAGTAGTAGCAGCAATAAAAGCAGCAGCAGCACCACCACCACCACCATTGACCTACTCTGCTTTCTTCTTCCACTTCCTCTTCTTACTCACTCTTTCCACTTCCACTTCCACTTCCACTTCCACTTCCACGTCCTCTTCCTCTTCTTACTCACCCTTTTTTCTTCCTCTTCCTCTTCTTACTCAATCTTCCTTCTTCCTCTTGTTCCCCTTCTCCCCCTTATTATCTCCCTTATAGATCTCCTACCACCGCAGGTTAATGCTCATGCCAGATATACTTGTTTTCCTACCGCAAATGTCACGCCCGCCGATCATTCACGATCGTGCATAGACAGATTCTATTAATAAATTACTTTGTTAAAACCCGTACCTGGCTGTAAGTGCATGTCTCAGATAGTGCGTTTGCTTGCAGGATGAGAATTGAAATTTTCATCTGCCGGGCTTGCGACGTAGGACGACCAGAGACTGTGATTACTGTATATCTATCTGTACGACTGGGATGGTTTAAAATAGCGCAATGATTTGTCTATACGACGAGCAGAGTGGGGGGGGGAGTTCGGCAGGAGAGATGATGACGATTCGATCGATAGATGACCCGACAAAACGAGCCGTCAAAGGAGATGATCGTATTTATAACTAGTCCGTATTATCATATAGAGCTATTATTGTTGGACTGAGAATCAAAAAAAACGTTATAGAATTAACATCACGGTCGAGCTCTAAGTCAATCTCCTCTAGTTCCATCTCTCCCATACTCTCATCTCTCTCCCATACTCTCATCTCTCTCCCATACTCCCATCCCATACTCCCCTCCCATACTCCCCTCCCATACTCCCCTCCCATACTCCCATCTCTCCCTATACTCCCATCTCTCCCTATACTCCCATCTCTCCCTATACTCCCATCTCTCCCTACCTTTTACTTACCTCCTCGGTCGGGGTATATCAGTGGGCTTTGATGCGTACCGGCGTGCTGCTGCATTTCATTCGACTCCATTGCCTGGCCGACATAGACTCTCACCAAACCTTAACCGTACGCTATCCCGGAAATGTCTAGAAATAGACAGCTGTGGTTCCCTAGCTAAGAACGCAAAGAGATTAGATCAGGAGCTGTAAAGGTACGAACATGGCAGGACGCGCGGCAGTAAATGGCAAGAGCAGTAAATAATAGGAGTAAGTAGAAGCTAGGACAGGTAATAGTAATAAGGAGTAGCCAGCTTTAGCGTTGGTAAGACAAGACAAGCTGTAAAGTAAGCTCTACAACCAGCACAACCAGCACAACCAGCACAACCAACACAACCAGCACAACCAGCACAGCCAGCTCTACAGCCAGCACAACCGCTCACGCACATCTTACCACCACCGATTTACTTAATCTTACATAAAAATATCTCTCCTCTATCTCATTCTCATACAAACTCAAAAGGCCTTCTCTACATAATCAATAAAAGAAAATCAATCCCCTACACCGCTTTCTCCGCCCTGCCTCAAAAAAAACCCGTCCGCCCCTTTCAACGCCTACATCCACCTCTACCTCTACCTCTACCACCTCTCCTGCGTACGTGCCACGCCAGATCAATCAAATAAACTCCCACTCCAACCACCCCCATCGTGCTAAATTTCTCCTTCGATACTCCTTCCCGTACCGCACTTGCCGCTACCACACACGCCGCCCAGGGCACATGCACTGCACCGCTAAGTTTCTAATTTCGTTCTGTTTCTTGTCACGGATTTTTTTTTTCTCTCTTTATTATTATTTTTATTTTTTTCGTTTTCGTTTTCGCTTTCTTTCGTTTTTCATTCTCTTGTGTAGTTGTAGGTGGAAATCGGTTTCTATATTTTTTTATTTCTCCTTTGATTCTAGCTTTCAAAGTCCTTCTTTGACGACGAGTTCCGTTCGGCCAGTTTTTGTCGGGAATTAGCAGTAGAAAGTTACCACATAGGCCAATAAAGTGATACTGTGAACACACTACAAGTTAATATTAAGACAGAAAAAAAAAAAAAAAAGAACACCCCCATTACCTGTCTTCTAAAATTTCTTGTCAATAAACATAAACACTCGTTTAGAACCCTCTTTAGTCACTCGTTCAGAAGATTGGTTATAAATTTTTTTTTTGAATTCATATCCTTCGTTATTGTTTCATACCCAAAACCACGAGTCGTTTATGAATGGTTTAAATGGTCAATAGAGGTTGTAAGTAAAGTTGCAGATTGTTGAGTGAGGTAGTAAGGAGATCAATTGTACGCAGAAGGTTGTTAAGCTGGTTGTTAGGAGCTGGTTGTTAGGAGCTGGTTATTAGGAGCTGGTTGTTAGGAGCTGGTTGTTAGGAGCTGGTTATTAGTAGCTGGTTATTAGTAGCTGGTTATTAGTTATTAGTAGCTGGTTGTTAGGAGCTGGTTGTTAGTAGCTGGTTATTAGTAGCTCGTTATTAGTAGCTGGTTGTTAGTAGCTGGTTATTAGTAGCTGGTTATTAGTAGTTGGTTGTTAGTAGCTGGTTATTCGTAGCTGGTTATTAGTAGCTCGTTATTAGTAGCTCGTTATTAGTAGTAGGTCGTTCATAGTAGGTCGCAGCCTGCCAATCCCTCCATCCCTAGCTTATCCTCCATCCCTTGCTTATCCTCCATCCCTTGCTTATCCTCCATCCCTAGCTAATCCTCCACCCCTTGCTGATCCTCCAACCCTTGCCAATCCTCAATCCCTTGCTAATCCTCCATCCTTTGCCAACTAACCATCTCTTAGGAAATATGCCCAAACATTCACTCGGAGGAAGTACAGCTAGTGCAGCAAGCAACAGTAGCACTACTACTTCGTCCTCTTCTTCGTCAGCAAATACCACACTATCAGCATCTTCAATGTCTTCGGTTGGCAGCAATCCGCCCGTGAGCAATGTTTCTTATCAGAAGCTTCCCTACCAAACCCAGCATTACGGCGGTGGTCTAGTCAAGTCTCCTTCTCAACCGCTTCCTTATCAACACCCGCAACAAGTCGGTTCGTACCGGCCCTTGTATACACAGCCTCAGTTTGCCTCCCCCGCCACGACGTCTTCTGCTGCTGTCGCTGCTCCATTGCACCACCAACAGATCCCTAGAGTCATGTCAAGTGGCTATGTATCTCGTCTCGGCTACCCTATCACGGTCGCTACTACCTCTGGCGGAGCTCCTTCAAATGCCACTGCTAGCCCTACCACCGCCTCGCGCCCAAAGTCTCTCTACGGGTACATGGGCCACCCTGGCTCGGCCTCGAGTCCGTCCATAGCCAAAGCGCCAGCATCCGCGTCGTCCGTCTCCAATGGTTTCTCGTCGTCTTCATCGTCGTCCGTCTCGGTCTCATCGTCGTCCACAACCAGACTCATGCCATCTTCCGCATCTCTCTACAGTCTTTCATCGACCACGACCTCGACCCCCATCTCCTCGACCGACTTCACCTCACTCTCCGACAGCAGCACCGACCTGGCCCTGCCTCAGCGTACGCCCATGCCCACCACTGCATCCACCAAACCGGACCGGTACCGCCGCAAGTCGCTCGTTCTGCCCATCGAGACCGCCGCCAGCACCCCCTCCAGTCCGCAAGTCGGCCCCTTCTCTCCACCCCCGAGTCCACTTGCGTTGCCTGTGGAAGGTATGTAACCGTCGCGCGTGTGCTGTGCCTCCGGCGGCCGGGCGCTGCCCGGACCCGTAGCTCGCTTCGCTCGTTGTTTAGATTGTGTACGGTCCAAGCCACGAGCGGAGCGAGCAACCGGGTCCGGGCAGCGCCCGGCCGCCGGAGGCAGCATGCCCTCCCCCTTGACTCACCTCCTAACCGCGGTTCCAGCACCGGTCCATAAACACCACAGTTATCAGCGTCCGTCGAAGTTGGCGTATTCAAACGCAAATTCTTTGAACCTTCCGAAGAGCGCCGCTTCGAGAGCGTCGGAACACCAGTACCAACATCAACAGCTTTCATACTCGCCGCAGCAGCAGCAGCAGTTGCCTACTAAGCTGGTGCTGCCGTCGGATATCCGCAGAAACTCAATGGCAAGCTCGCGGTCCGTGTCGTCTCCTGTAATTCCCACCTACTCTACTTCGTCTCTCGTTAGTGGTGCGGATGCACCGAGAAGCCCTTTGCATTCCAGATCCCCGTCGACTTCGAGCCTCAGTAAAGTGGCTTCGAGTACCAGTAATCACGCACCTCAGTCGATTTTGAAGAAATTTCGGTCTCTTCAGCCGGAATCCACCGACTATGGGGCCGCTGTCAAACTGGCCGCGGTCGGGTCTCCAGCCAGAATCCCTCAGCAGATCAGCACGTCGGATTTGCGCGGGCCAAGAGTCAACACTCCACCGCCGATTTCCACCGCTTTGGCTAATGGCCATGCATCGTCTGCTCGTTTGTCTACTGCCGGGTCTGCTAAATCCGCCCCTGTAATCAACGACATTCGTTTATCTACAAGGTCGTCTGGCAGATCACAACCTTCTCCAACGGCTGCTCCACCTCCGCCTCCCCCTGAATCGCCTCCTCCTAGAGACGCTGTACGAGAGTCTTATGATTCCGGTTCTTCAAATAAACTGGGATCCAAGCTCAAAAGGGCTTTCTTCAGAGGGTCGAAAAAGTCGTCTGATGAAAAGCCCCTCTCTTCCAAGGCCAGTATCAACTCGTTTGCAAGAGATGCGCCTGTGGGCTCTGCCGCTTCGGTCCGTTCCTTTAGCATTTCAAACATGAGCTCGCTGGAGACTCCTGGGAGAAAGCCAGTTGACAGCGATGCCAGATCCATATTCTCTATGAGATCGACTTCTTCAACCACATCCACTTTGAGGAAAATCGGCAGTTCCACCAGATCTCTGTTCAGAAGAACTAAGCGTAGTAACGACGACATGTCGTCGCCACGTTCGTCTGCCTCGATTTCTCTGTCCCGCTCGGCGGCTGACTTGACACTTGCTGCTCCTCATCCACGTCAAGTTTCCGCTCCTCAATTATCTCCAGTTACTGGCCTTCGACCGTTCTCCACCATTTCTGCCAGTCCTATTGTGACTACCACGGTTGTAGAGGCGGAAAAGGTAAATGGAACTGCAAACAAATTGGCTGCTTCTTCATCCCTCAGTACCATCCAACAGGCTGATAGCACTAACATGAGAAGAGCCGATCATGGTCCTCAATCGAAGCTGCACGGCTTCAATACTGACAACCAAGAAGAAGAGGATTTTGAAGAGCTTTTTGATTCTCCGGTTAAAAGGGCAATTTTATCTGTTCCAGAACGGATGTCCCTAATTCCTCTGGAGAATACCAACTCAATCATTGTCACTCCTGCATCTCCAACTGGTGGTTCACCCATTACTAGCGGTTACGATTCGGAAAATATCCCGTCTCTAACTTCTAGTGCTGAAAGCGCAATAGAAAGCGATGACGTTGAATTAACTGCCGGAGATACTGTCTTCCCCAAAACCCTGGACCTTCTTAACGTAGCAAACATCCGCAGCTCTCTAGAACGGACCAAAAGTTTGGAAAGACATCGCAGCAAACGTTCCACTAGAAAAAACTCAGTCAACATCAAGCCCGAAAGCAAAATCCCTAAGGAAGAAGACGTCAGACTAGACGACACTGGAGTCCCAAATGCTACTGAAATCCATGTCGCTGAGCCCGATTCGAATAACCCTCTTGCTACTCCTACCGACGCACCGGCTCCTCGTAGCATTCTCAAAAGCTCAGCCTCTTCAATTGATTCGGCTCAGCTAACCCCAGAGTTAACCATCAACGGAAACGGTCAGACCTTTGAACCAATGCCTCTTCATATAACTGATGACGATACATCTTTTGAACATAGCATGCTTGGCAACCTCTCCTTTGACAGCCCCCAAGCAGATGAAAATACCCGGGCCACTACTGCCTCCAGCCCCTCTCCAAATATCTCCAACGAGCATGAGCATTTATTGGACTTCTCTATGGAGCCAATGCTATCATTAGATTTCGACTTTGATCGCAAATCTGGTAAAGTAACGAGATCATTCACCCCCCCTATCGTGTCTTCTCCGTCACCACCCCAGCAACAGCAACAGCCTCTAAAGCTGCCCACGCCTCCTCCTCAAAACCAAAAAATATCTCATAAAAGACCTATTTCTGTGTCCAATTCTGCATTTGAAATGAACAACATCAACATTAATAACGCTGCCAACAAAAATATACAACATTCGCATCATCGAAACTCATCGACCCCTCCTCAGATCTTATCTGGGCAACAATCACAAACAATGTACCATCCCCTATATCAACAGCGAAGGTCGTATCATGGTAGGAATTCAAGTTATGGTTCCAACGCCTCTGCATCTTCCTATCATTTCCGACAAAGTATCGATAGTACGGCTAGTAGATCCTCGTCGTCCAACTTGTCCTCCAAGTCTAATCTTAACACGGTGACTTTTTCGTCTCGTATTGTTATATATGATACTTATGGTCGATCTGATTATGATCGACGCCCGGAGATTTCTACCTGTAATCGGTTAACCCCGTTATTAGCACAACAGATCAAAGAGGAGCTTAATAACTTCAAAAGTGAGATGGATATCCATACTGATTCAAAAGTATTTACTCATTTCTTTTAATATCGTCATCTTTTTTTTATATATATATAAAAAAAAAAAAAATCTTACATTATATATTTAACATAGCAAATTTAGAATCATATGATTTATTTCTGGTAATATTTATTATGGGGACGTGTGTGGAATGTTATGGGAAAGAAGCGTAATCACGAAAATGAAATCGACTTGGATATATTGTAGTTAACGATCGCCCTGGGAATATATAATCAACGCTCCGTATTTTACTGATGAATATATAGCTAGTTTCAGGTTAGTGCAGCTAACTCGTATAGAGCGTTTATGAATCAACGGCCCAATTCTAGCAATTCCAATAACCTCGATCTTTCTAGCGACCCACAGAATCCGCAACTATCATCTGCTGCGATAAGGCTTCTTTCTCATTTTTTGATTTATCCGAAAAAGAACGACGACAGCACTCATTCAGAGGCAAGTTCTAGTACAGCTCATCACAGCTCTCTACTCTTTCGTTTCAGAGTAAAACCTTCAGATGATGTGTGTCTCTTAGGAGAGAAGCGGCCAGGAGAGAAGAAGGGTCAGACTAAACAAAGAAAAGACAGCGCCAAGAACGATGCTGATGCTGATGTAAAAGAAACTACTCACGAGCAACCTGAAATATCAGTTGCTATACCTATGGTAGCATCGCTGAGTAGTTCAACCCACCTTGACCCTGCCAATCTGCCTACATCCACAGTTATACCAACGGCACTGTCAATGGCCATCAACAGCAAGGTCAGAAAGCAAAGCGGTGGTCATACAAAAGGAAAGACAAAAAGAAAGAAAATGGTTGGTTCATTTGCACAAAAGGTATTCTTGAGAAATAATGCCAGAAATCCGATCCGAAGACGAGCCAAGCTAGATTCTATTAGGTGCGAATTACGAAATTTCCGTTTGCATCTACAGCCGGGTGGGTTCCGATCAGAACAGACTAAGTCTCCTACAAATCATCCATTATTACAATTACGTGACCCGCTATTCACTAGTATATCAATGCCTAATTTTCCAACGTATTCATCACCCGACGATAGATCCAGCTTCCAATACTATGCAAATAATAATACGCCTTTCACCTCTGGGTCTACTTGTTATACAATATCTGATTCAACTTCAAGTGCATCAATTACTACAGACAAATATCATGGGCCCGACCTACTCGAACACTATCGGCGACGAAAACGTTCCCCAATAAGAAACTATTGTACCACAAACCACCCATTACGGCAAATGTATTCACTAGAAGATTTAATTGGCAGCAGCGACACCAATACCGCTGGCGATATCGGTGAAGAGAACGGTACTGACGCTGGCAAACTTTGTGAAGGAACGACCAATCCTAACGACGACGCAAGCCAAGCAACTTTAAATTTAAAGTTTTCAGGTGTCAACTCTACCCCTGAAGATCATTATGCACGATGCGGGCAAGGGTTGAATGCCAGCGATGATGGCGATTGTTCAACTTCTACGGTAATGGTAGCACAAGACGTGACCCAGGAAGGCAGCAATAGCATTGAAAGCACCAACACCAACGACAGCACGGGAACCAACGGCAGTGGCGACAGCAACTGTAGTAACTGTGGTAAATCATACAGCGCTGAAAGCGTTGCTACTTTTTCCACGGCATATACCACTGCCAATTCAATAGCAAGCCGGAGCAGCCTTGATAAAAGTCCCAAAACGGACTCCGACATTGACATAACATGTACGGCTGGGTGGAGACTCAAGCTTGGACAGACATTTTGTGTCATCAAAGCAAGACTCAAACGGTTATATAATAGGGTGGTAAGCTGAAAAGGATATATATACTCATTACTCATCTATATAGGGCATACCGCCATTTAATGTCTCTTAATCAAATGACTATCTCCATTCCGATGATTGCGATTTCGGGAATTGACTATGGCGCAATCCCGAAATTTTCGGACTCGGCATGGTAACCCCCCAAAATGCTCTCTATTTCTCCGTTGGGATATTACCATATATGGAAGTAACAGTATGAATTAAGACTGATCAGCATCATGTTCACGGTATCAAAAACCACCGAACACAGAGCCATCTGCCAGATAAAATCGGCACGCTACGCCAAATAAGCAAGTTTATAAGTCAAAATCCAGGGCTTCTATGAAAATCGTCCAATCACTATCAATATACAGTTTATTGTTTCCAATGACTTTCTCACGAGACGCCCGTCGACTCCCAACGGCCTTAACATGTCGTGCAGACGTATTCCGAAACGCAAATAAGAAAAAAATATCGCTGACGATGCCCTAAACTATATAAGAACAAAGCTAAGGACGAGATGAGATGGCGATCTGTTCCGATTTTAAATCGTTAAGTACTCTAAATCAAGATGGCGATTTCAATTTCTTCGTCAAATGAAGGAGAACCTAAGGTCGACGACAACCTTTCAAGGATTGAGGAGCAGCTTCCAATAGAACAGCACCCCGAAGAACGACACGCATTGGAACAAAATGATAGTACCCCACCGAAGGAATCCAAAATTGATGATGAGACAAGCGATAAAAGCGGCAATGAAAAAGTAGTCATCGACTGGGCAGATAATGATCCCGGAAACCCTAAAAACTGGTCTAGAAAACACAAGTGGGCTGTCACTTTGACCATGGCTTGTATCACTTTCATTTCTCCCGCTGCTTCTTCCATGGTAGCTCCTGCCGCTGCCGTTATCGGACGTGATCTAAATATGAAAACTGAGGTGGAGGTCCAAATCGTAATCTCCGTCTATTTACTGGGATACACGTTTGGCCCATTATTCCTATCCCCTATATCAGAAATATATGGTCGAAAATGGGTCGTCCAATGTGCCAATGCTTTCTTCTTGATCTTTAATTTGGCGTGTGGATTTGCTCAAACTAAAGCACAACTAATTGTTTTCAGATTGCTGACTGGGTTTGGTGGTAGTGCTCCGTTATCAGTAGGAGGAGGAATTTTGGGCGACATGTGGAGTGCTCATGAGCGTGGTAGAGCAATGAGTGTTTACTCCTTGTGCCCAGTTCTTGCTCCAAGTCTGGGACCTATAGCGGGCGCTTTTATTGCCGCAAATACCACGTGGAGATGGGCCTTTTGGTCTGTTTCTATTTTTGATGGCGTTCTGTTAGTTGTAGCCATTACTCTTCTTCAAGAAACGTATGCCCCAGCTATTTTGAGGCAAAGAGCTAAGAAATTAACAAAACAAACTGGCACCAAGCATATTTCGAAATATGATGATAATGATTTGACTAGAAAAGAAATTTGGGCCAAGAACTTGATCCGCCCTTTTAAATTATTACTAACTCAACCTATCATCCAGTTCTTAACTGCTTATATGGCATATGTTTATGGGCTATTATATCTTATCCTGACTACATTTCCCAGACTGTGGACTGAGATCTATGGAGAGAGTACTGGTATTGGAGGCTTGAATTATGTTTCAGTCAGTGTCGGTTACATACTTGGAAGTCAAATAAGTTCGTTATTTGTTGACAGAATTTACAAGCGATTGGAGAAGAAAAATCATGGTATCGGTAAGCCTGAGTTCAGGATTCCTTTAATGTTTATATCTTCTGTGTTGCTGCCGACTGGTTTGTTCTGGTATGGATGGTCGGCGGAAGCAAAGATACATTGGATAATGCCCAACATTGGTGCTGCCCTTGCTTGTATTGCGGGTATGATTTCATTTGGAGCTCTGCAAATTTATGTTGTCGATGCATATGGCCGCTATGCTGCCTCAGCTTTAGCTGCTATTGCTTGTATAAGAAGTGCCTGCGGTTTTGGCTTTCCATTGTTTGCCCCGTACATGTACGATGCACTAGGATACGGATGGGGGAACTCATTGCTTGCGTTTTTGGGAATCGTCATCGGCGTGCCTATGCCTATAATTCTCTGGAAATATGGGCCGGAGCTTCGTCGTCGTTCACCTTATGCTGTTGAAGATAGAGTACATTAACGGAGGAAACAAGATGGAAGTCCAATTCAATTAGCCAGAAATGTTATTCAAAATTGCATTTTCCGATATATATATATGATTGGCTTTTGTAGATTTTTATTTATTTATAATTTAATTAACTTTGTGAATTTCGCAGAATCTATCATTTCTCTCTTCACTGAAACGTACTGGCAGATCGACCCGTTCTCACCAAATCGGCGCATCCCGCGCACGCGGCTAGCCTGCAAATCTTTTGAAAAGTTCAATATCACCATTAGTTCCCGCTTTTAACATACCTTATTGTACAATCATTAATTCAGTCTTTAAACAGAAAAAAAATGGCTATTCCTGGTTATGTGGTTCCAGGTCAAATAGTGTGTCCAGTTATTGAACAGCAGGACTCGATCACTCGGAAATACCAACCCGGTCAAGGAGTAATTGAGAGAGATTTCGGCAATGTCAAGGCCCTTTCTGCTACGGTAGTTGGTAAAGTTCAGCTGGTCTCATTAGACGGCAAGAACAATGAGGATGTCATCATGGTCGAAGATGACGATTCAGAAAATGGAAAGAAAAGTAAAACCAAAACCAAATCAACTGAATTGATCTTCCAAGTTAATATTGAGAATAAATTAAACTATCATCGTAATGCGGCGTCCACCTCAACGACTCGGGTGGGCACCTCCGTTCTGCCTGAAGTAGGAGATATTGTTTACACCAGAGTTGTTAAACTTACTCTTGTTCAGACCCATGTTGAGATTCTGGTTGTTGAGAACCAAGGGACTATATCTGCCGAATCTGGACTTGGCATTTATGCGTCGGCCGACGGTGTTGTAGGGTTGCCTCCTTTGTCGTCGGGCCAAGGAGGGTCTGGTTCTGGAGATATTGCCGAAGGATTTGGGGGAATTATACGTATTCAAGACGTTCGGGCGACTCAAAGAGACAAAGTCAAAATCCAGGAGTCTTTCAAGCCCGGTGATATCGTCAGAGCCTCTGTTGTAAGTAAAACCATTGCATAGATATAGATGTATATCTTCTCGATTACTAACGACTTTCTTTTTTTAGCTTTCCTTGGGTGATGGAAACAACTACTACCTCTCAACTGCTAGAAATGATCTAGGAGTTGTATTTGCCAGAAGCGCTGCTGGTGAGCATATGTACCCGGTGGACTGGCAAACTATGAAATGTTCGGTTACTGGCGCTTTAGAGTTGCGCAAGTGTGCCAAACCATTTTAAAGCTTCCCTTTTGCATATTTCTCTCGGCATTTTCCAAGTTCGGTTGTTCTGATCTTATTCGGCTAATTTATTTTTGAGAAACAGCTTCATGCTGTCTATGGGAACTACTACGTCAGTTTTCTATAGTTATATATATATATGAATACGAACCGGTGGTTGTGTTAATCCCATTATTTATTTTATCTTTACTAATTTAACAACGTTTCTTATCATGCCTGCTAGTTCCTGTGACAGTGCAAGTACTGTTGTATATGGCAACGAGTCAGCAGTTGAATCTTCTCATTCGGGTACCTTTTTCCCAATTAATTTGGAGGCAACTACCGATCTATCTCGTTATTACATTCTCAGCCAAAAGCTGGCGGCCCCATATCAATTCCGCCAAGTAAGGAGATGGCAGTATTTTGACGATCTAGTTCGGAGCAATGTTAATAAACTTGATAACCTTAATTTAGAAACTTCAACACTGTTCGCTGACAACGATTTTTCTTGTGTTGATTTGGATAAAAAGGACGTCGATCGGGTAATGGGAGCTATTACTAGAAATTCAGAAGCAATATTAAATGAGAACCGTGTCCAAGTATCATATTCTCAGTCTCCCGGAATTGAACAAATTGGTCGACCTAGCATGTCTTTATTCATAGAACATGGAGATATCCAACGTCCAATTCTGGTGGGGTTACATTATGTTTATTCTCAGTTCTCCATGATTTCAAAGGATGAATTTTTCTCTTCCAGTTTAACAGAAAAGCCAGGTCATAAAAATTTGCCATTCGATGACAGTACCAGGGCATGTAATGTTGTTAGGGAACTATCTTCTCATATGACTTTAAACAATCTCCGATATGGATACATATCAACTGGTTCATATACTCGATTCATCAAACGAAGCTCCTCCCACGGTCATATCGAGTTTTCGCCCGCCATTCTTCTTCAAACAACTGTTCCTTACACAATAGTAGAAGCATTTTCTGCCATTGCCTGGCAATGCATTTTCGGCGATGATGACGGAATGGCTATTGACAGAGGTTATTACTTGGAGTACGATCAACTTAGTTTGGAGTTCCAACCGGAAACTTTACCAGAACCAGATATCCACAGCTTGAAAAAAAATGATCCCACAACATCTGGTAAAGCAAGATGGTGGAGAGTGAAGAGACAAAGAGATATTGCTTTTCGTCTCAAGTTTCTCAAGCCGAACCAACCACCATTACTAAATACTCAGCGGCCCCATAAATGGGGAATTAATTTTGGTATAGTTGTTATGATTCCTCCTCGCAACATTTTGGAAGATTCAAGACCACCCAATCCTATCAATAAGCCGTCAGTATTTAAGTGCTGTAACTATAATTCTACAGAAAATACCGAGCTGCTGAAATCATTAGCACGGGAAGCATCAATGTACGAATATCTCGAATGGTCCAAAGTAGAATGCGTACCAAGAAGGTATATTTATGGAGATGTATTGGGGTTCTTGAAAGTTTTAGCACTTGAGCCCGTTGGGCGCGCGATGTGTCCCAGTGACATTACTGGGTCAACTATTAGTAAGATGAAAGACGCAATTTCAGAACTTCACCGTCATAAAATACTGCATCATGATATTCGTTTATCAAAATTCTGTATCGATGATGATGACAGAGTTAGAATTATTGGTTTCTCCGAAGCGAAGAGATATCATATTCTTTATGATGTCGCAATTCAACAAGAAATGAACGCTGTACTTGAAGTAATATCAGAAGGACTGGATGCTGCAAGCGGGTTTCCAGAATAGAAGGTGAAACAAGATAAAAGAACTTAAGAAAATTTTCCCAAACTTTATAACTATATACATGAAAAAAAAGAATCAAACCAAACTATGTACTATACCAGTTGCCGCCGCAAAGACAGTTCTTCTGAAATGCAACAGTCCACTGAGTATACATTAATGTCTTCATATCATCCCAGACAGACACTCCTCCACATCGAACACATCGTCTTCTGTTTTCTCCAGTGTTAGATATTATTAGCTTTCTAAGGACATCAACTTCCCGATCGGTATTGTCATTTTCCCAGAATCCACTGTCGTCGTTAATGTCATCATCATCGTCGTCGTCGAGTCCCAGCCACGACACATCGTAGAAGTATAGCCTCGAAACATCGATCTCTGGTAATAAACTGGCGCGAAAAACTTCAGTAACACGATCTTTAATCGATTTGAATTCTTTTGGTAGCTTGGCATCAAACATCAACTTCTGCTCGATTGATAGCCGATCTTGTAGATTTGGATGAAGCCGCTTAATAGAACCGTCAACATCCGTTAACATCTTCTCAAACAATGGGAGAGGCACTGGGGCCATTGACATAATCTCTTTCAGTCGCTGATAAGTAGAAGCAGCAACTCCGTTCAGGGGGTTATTTTCTTGACTTGCGAAGCTGCTGGTCATTGTCTCAATACCACGGATGGCTCTCAATGAGTAGATAAGCAACATACGAGGGACACTAGCAAACATGACAGCAAAAGCTATGGAGGTTTTTTCTTCATGAGACTCTGACTTCTCCAATGACAATAAGTATAGCTCTTGACAGATGAAAGCCAATAAATCGGTACACCAACGAATTAGACCCAACATGGTTTGAACATGGTTCGCCTTCAGTTCCATTTCAGTTGCTCCAGCAGGGACCTGCAGTTTAGGTTGTGCAGATGCCCTGAGGGTAAAAGTTAAGGCAAATGCTAGTAGTCGGATATTAAGCACTGACCAAGCTACTTTGCTCATAGCATTTCGTTGCCAGTTTTTATTAACAGTTCCCAGCGTTAGCTGCATGCTCAGCAATCGCTGTAAGGATGGATTCACCATGACCTTGTCTATTTGATAATCTTTAGGTAGATCTAACGTGAAGTTCACGGCACGATGGGATTCTTGCAGTAGAATCCGCAGAAATCTATCATATATTTTTGGATTATGCTTTTTAATCGTTGATAGCTCTTTCGATATAACGCAAAACATGTCATCACTAGCTACGTTACTGAAGCACGAGATTGAATGTCGCACTGCAAGTACAATTGCTGAAGACAGTAATGCTTCTTCGGAGTTCTTACTCAAATCAAAAGTTCGTTCTGCGTAATTGACTTTTAATCCATCCTTAGTCAAATATGCATATGATGCTTGATTTGGCGACAAGCATACACAGCTTAGAGCAATAGATGGGAATTTATAGCCAGCATCGTACAAACTTATGTAAGTATCCGGTTTTTTCTGGTCTATGTTGTTCGATTGATTTTGATGAAGACCGCGATACTTTAGGTCTAAGTCACCATTGGCAAAAAACATCACTCTGAAAGTATCGTGAGATCCAGAACTGAGATCTATTACAGGACTGTCCGGATATGCAGTACTTTCTTGAAATTGTAACTTGGTATCTACTTCATCCCGCGAGGAATCATGTTTGTTCCCTAGCGAATAGAAACTTGGATGCAGGACTATGAGCTTGTCGACCAATGCATATTTACAAACGACACTTTTAGTAGTGGACCCGTAGACAAGGTAGACCTCATTTTCTGATCCATTAGTTTGAGGAGCCTGCTTGTGCGGTGTATTAGGAATGGCTTCAAGGTGCGTTAGAGCTAGGCCATCAGCCTCTTGCGGAGGCGTAACTGGCGTTGAGAGAATGCGCTCAATTGATAGACTTGCCAATTCGTTGCTATTATCAGAAGACGGTGGAGTGCCGGTGCTATTATTACCCGTACTCCCAGAGCCGGAACTTGGTTTCTGAGGAGCTAAGTTCCACTTTATAGCCACTTTATAAGCCCTAGTTAATCGAGACTGAGATGAATATGTAATTAGCAATAAGCTATTATCCTTACAGCCTTTCCAGGTAGCATGGGAAATCAAGCTGTCCTGTTCATTTCCCTCCAAGTTGGCCGACATTTGATAATACCTCGCATCGGTTTTGCCTTGGGCTGTCAGTCTAACAGTTCCTCTTCTTGTCACTACAATACACGCTTGTTTACCAGGCACCGGGTGATACGGCCCAGGCGGTTTGCCCTGAGATACCCCATAGGTAGCATGATACAGAGGACCGGATTTCTGTTGCTGTTGTTGAGGAGATATCCTGATTGCCGGTGATGCTAACAGCACGGATTTGTCTAAATCTAACCACTTGAACCCAACTACTCCATTCAACTCCGATGGATCTTCAGTGGTGACTGAAGATGACGGATGAAATATACACGACATGGCGCCAGCTACTCCAGCTGAGAAGATAGACAATTCTCCCTGGTGATCTACACATGCAATATCTCCACCAATTGGACTCCACGCCAAATGAGTTATTGGCGAGTCTCGGTGAATGACTGATATATTCGGTATACTAGAAGTAGGAGCTACGCCCCAAGTCAAGCCATCCTTACTTATGATATGAGTGATATTCACATTGGATTCGGAAATAAAAGCAATGGCTCCATTTCGAGACCAAGCAATTTTACTAAACGGTTAGCACCAGATAGTGAGGCTGCGCAATTCTATAGTACTTTTCACAACTCACTCACTACAACCACCTCTTTGTAAAGAAGCCAACCGCGAGCACAACTCTTCTGCTTCAGCCATTATATATGTGTTGGACTATAATGTAAGTTTGTCAAGCTTGTGAGCGCGTTCAGCATCGAGGCTTCGCCAACTGAAATTGCAAAACCTCATTATTGCATATATCTTTATATATGGACATCGAGGTCAGTTTCGAGTTGACAGTATCATTGGCACTCTTTTATATACAAATAATTATATCTCAATTTAACTGCTTTGTCAATACGGAAGAAGATTACTAGAATATTTGTTGTATATCCGATTTACAATAAAATTCTGCCATTCAGGAGCGGGAAACATTGAATACGACAACGTTCCTGGCTAAGCTATCTGATAAGGGTTAGGAAGGTGTCAAAACAAGAGTGCCGATCATTGTGCACGGTTTCCCCTAGAATTACCGGAATGATCATTATCAACCGACAGAGCAGGCAATAGCAAAACGACAGCTCTATCACCATTGATCAATACAGCAGACCCATATACGATACTAACTAAAGCTCTGTAGTAGGTGATAAATTAAGAAAGAAAGAAACCGACGAATTATCTACCCAAATAACTGTAAACCACTTTTTGCCCGCACTACTGTCGTGACTGCCTGCATCGCATAACTCTGTTGATTATGCGACCACCTGCAGCTCGAGCTGATGTCAACTAAATCGGTCAGGGGTGTATATCTCCTATTGTTCTCAGGTTCGCATAATCTTCAGTACAGTTGCTACTAAATATTATTAGATTGGGAGCCCATTTTTGTGATACAAATAGGGAATAGATCCTACTTCGTTATTATTTTCGCACTATCAGAGACAATCCAACTGTTATTATTTTTTGTTCATCATGTTACAAACACCCCTTTACCATGTAGAGGAAAGCTCCTCTTTCGACGCAATTAAAGACGGAGAACTCAAGGAATTTGCATTTGATTCAGTAAATTCTTCTAACAACTTTCCCAATATTTTGAAACAATTGTCCGAGGAAGAACACTATGGATATTTGCCTAGTAAATCATCGAACGAATCGAACAAAGTCTCTGAAAATGACGTTGATCAAGACATTATACAAATTGGCGATTGTGATTGTTTTTTAAACAGTATGGGTCCTGGAAGTAACGGACCTAATTCTTGTCTAGATTCAAGACATTCTCTGAATGAAATATTCAAATTTTTGGATGATAATCACACTAACAATGGGCCAAAACTCACCGACGAACAATGGACAGCAGATAACAATGAGAATTGTCGCACTAAGCCTGTTGCCGGCGTATTGGCTAAAAGAGCTAACTATGAGACCGCCAGCCAAGTCTTAGAAAACAACTCTTTTGGTCGTTGCAAGATTCCAGAATGGACAAGTGACAATAATGAAAATGGATTAAATGGAATGGAACCATGCGTAATCGTCAAGAAAGAGGAAGATTATAATGCCGGTATGGAAATTAGCCCTCATGATACTCGCAAAAGACAAGCTTTGGGTGAAATTGATTCTGGATGTTCTCCTAAAATGAATCAGGATGTATACCAATTATCTACTCTGGCATCGTTGCAGAATCAGAATTTGTCAACTGAGAGTGGTGCCGAAATAGAAATGGCGGTTCTTTCTAACTTTCATAGTGAGGTTGATGTTGAGGATGAGAGTAAACCATTTGTCGACTTCGATGAGGACGAATGTGGCGGGCTAGATGCTGAGTTTCAGCTAGACAAAGATAACGATGACGATTATCAAGAAGAATTCGATGATTTTGATGACGATGACGATGACTTAGATGATGATGACTATATTGACCAGTATATGCCAATTCATAAGAAATCATTTAAAGGCAGAAATAAGAGAATGGTGATTAACAGCTACAAGAACTATGGAAGCATTCAGGACATAGACGACTTACAAGATACAAAACGTAAAAGGGTATCAGCTGAAAAGGCAGTTCCTTTCAGCAGTCTTCCCTCAGCTCGTCATTCCAAAACTCGTACATCTCAATCAATGACTAAATTGAAAGGGAGCAAAGATGGTAAGACTGGCATTTTGGTTGGCAAACGTACTTATCGCGTTACCGAATTGCAGCTGATTCTCTTGAAAAAGATGTTGCAAGTTCAGTTCAAGGAGGTAGCCGTAGCTCTCCCAAAGTCGAAACGAATTATTAAGGAGGAGCTGACGATTTCTCCAGAAAGCTTAATTCCAACATATAAAAGCAAATTGATGATCCAGCAGTATGGAATTCCATTTGAGTCAATCAAATCTAGAGAGTCGCATTACTTGATTCCTCCTCTTGATTCCTACACTGTAAATGGCGAGAGTTACCTCGGAGCTGAGCCCACAGAAACTTTGTATGATCCAGTTTTCATTCGGCGACTTCCCACTGATGATGACAATCACGGCTGGTGCGAAGTATGTGGAAGATGGCTCCAATTAAGAAACCACACTTATGCTCATCATTTTAAGTCTGTTCATGGTGTCTCTCAACGAACTAAGACAACTGTTAATTTGCCAAGAGTTATTAGAGGGCAGGCAGGAAACGATAAAAAGATGCAAGGATATTGCGACCCTTGCCAGTGTTGGGTTGATCTTCATCATCGACGCAACGGCCAAAGATGGCAAACTTGGTACATTCATCAATTCCAGGTACATCACAAAGATCAACGGGCAAATGAAACACAACGCCCTGTGCCAGCACTCGATAACCCAGTAAGTCGCTTGTTTTCAGGCTATTTGGGATAAATTTTCTTTTCTGTTTTTTTAACAACTCTTTCTATTGTCAACCAAGCAGTTTCATACAGTTCCAACCTAATTATCTTATGTACCACTTTCTTTATAGTCCTATTCTATGCCAAGGTAATGTAAATAAATGCTTCATGTTTAACACTCTCATTTGTTGGATCTGGGATGAGGTGCCAAGAGCGTGGTTCAGACTCTGTATGTTAATCTGTACAATGAATGGCCTTAGTAAATCCAGTCGCAGCGCTTCTGGTCTGAACTCGGAAATTAGGAAATATCTCTGCTGGACTCCAACCTGCCGCCCATCCGATTATATAGATAGGAGATTATTAAGTGCGAGCTGACAATTGAAGCATACTATCAGACTCAGAGAAAGCAAATTAAATTCTACGCTGATAATATTTTATATATAAAAAAGAAAAAAAAATTATAAGGAACTGTGCCACTTCCAACCTTGGCCATTCTCTGAGGTGAGGTTAGATTTGATAGTTGAAAGATCAGCTTCGGTCAATTGGCAATACTTTTTAAAGTATTCTACAGCACCACCAAACTCCTTATTGATCATGTTTATTGAGCCAATCATAGCATCATATTTTGAGGAGAGCATATTGACCATACCATCAGGAGTCTTCCAGTGACTTTTCTCGTGTTCGATGGCTTTCATGATGCGAGGGATTTCTTCGCGAAGACCGTAGGTAGTCATCTCGTACTCTCTAGCAATGATATTTATATCAATATCCATGAATAGGAGAATAAGTGCACAGATAACACCAGTACGATCTTTTCCAGCAGTACAATGGATGATGATGCCATCGTTGGGACGATCACGGAGATGAAGCATAATTTGACGATAACTTGGGCCTGCTTTAGTCAAGATTTCTCTGTATGCCTGTTCAAACCCTCGAATGGGATCAAAGAAGTGCTCATATCTCCTGGCAAGCGCTGCAGGCGAAGAGTCTTGCAGTTTGAAAACAGGAACCCATCTGACCTCAATACCAGGGATGGAGGCAGCTCCGATACGATCCCGTTCGGATTCAGAGCGGAGATCAAAAATGGTCTTGATTCCCAGTTCTTGAGTCAGCACAAGCTTACCCTTTTCAGATATTAACGAGAGATTGGCACTGCGGAAGAGAAGTCCCGGCCGAATGCTTTGACTAGGAACCACAGTTGATCTATAGCCACCAAAGTCTCTAAAGTTGGACACTCTATCAATATCCTTCCATCTAGGAACGACTCCAGAATATTTATGAATGTCCATGAATCTTTGACGTTCAGAGTCAGTAGACAGCCACTTCACAATTATATCAACTACTGTGGGATTATAATTCGCCTTTTTGGGAGCAGACTCGGCGGTAGGTAAGCCATAGAAGTTGTGGTCAGCATTCGTAATTAGTTCTAAAGTATGACGATGCCGTAAATCATTAGCAAATTTAGCGGCATCTTCTAATGAAACGACTTCATCGTTTAATCCGTAGATGCTCAAAACTGAAGTATCTTGGTTTAAGTTAGGCAGATCAGACAAGTCTGTTTCACTAACACTAGTGGTTTCTGAGTACGGAATCCATAGCTCAGGATATTCGCCCTTTCTGTACGCCTTATGCCAATAGCCACCATCTTGGGCAGCATTAGGATACATCTGATCAACTCTCTGCTTCAGCTCGCATCCAACATATCTTGCCGAGCAGTTTACAATATTGGGAATAAGCACTCTGGACTGACGAGTTAGAGCCCATTTAAATGCAGCCACTGCTCCTCGGCTATGAGAAATTAAACTAATGAGAATAAGTTTCTTTTCTTTCAATAGATAGTCAAAAATAACCAGATCAAGATCTGCCAAATCTGCTTCTACAATACGAGGACTGGTATTCTTGCCCTCCACAGAGTCAACTCCAGGAGGAGTGATATCGGAACTGTCACCACAATTGCGGAAATCAAACCGGAATGAGTAGATACCCAGCTTACTAGCCAATTCTCTACAGACTAATTTTTGATAGCAATAGTCTTTATGACCGCCTAGACCGTGGGATACTACGACCACTCTACCTGGTCTTTCTTTACTAACACTGGTGGGCGTAGTGAAAATACCAGTGACATAATTCTTACTATCATGATGAAGGGTTACCGTTGCCTCAGAGAATGTGGAAGGATCAGGAGAAGGGGAAGGGGGAGAAGACTGCGACATAGCTACAAAGAGAGAGCCAAGTTAAACAAAAATTGGAGGGTCCTAAAATATTTTACTTTTCTATAAGAATAGGCGGGGTTTTGTATTGTTTACAACTGACAGTTAAGTTAAGTTTCTCGGCGTGGTGAGATTTCGACGTTCCCAATGAAATAAAATACTTATCCCCCAAGCACACTTGCCGGGTGATCCAATAGCCGTACGTAATTGGTCCGGGGTGGATGGTGGAGCAGGCTAGGAAAGAAGACGATTGATACGGTGGGTTATTCGATATTTGCAGGACCGGATAGATATATTTGATAGATACTTAATATCAGATTAGGACGGGGTACTGCTTTATTGATTTATATATAAATGGGGAAGCAGTTTGTAAAAATCTCATTGTAGATGGAATATGCTATACACTACTACTGGCAGTATTCAAGCCCATAATAGTATTCGGATGCTGTCTACCAATTAAGGAAGATTTGGGTCTTCTGTAAAATTAAAGCTTATTATATCTCAGTTATTATCGGAGATAAATCTTTTACATAATACACGCATGAACAACGGGTTCGAAGACTGGAAGGCAGTATTAGAGTGCTGATCAATCCCCTAAAGTAGCATCAATGCACATTCGGTGCAAGGCAGTGCCTTTCGAAATGGCTGTCAAAACGATTGAAACAAAATATCCTACAAGGTATTCTAGAGTGTGGGTGGCTGTGGAGGCCTACCTGGACAACGAGAAGCCGATAAAGCAATGACCATCGCGTGCTTAGAGTTGTTACCAGTAGATGAAATGGATTGAGCTGTATATTGTCGGTCAACTCATACGGTATTACAAAAGTAATAATCAGCAAGTACAATAAACCTGAAAAATATTGATAGCACATATAACATATATAATATATATAATATATCTGCCACTAGATTGCATAATCAGAACTTAGTCCAAGTTCATTTTCCCTTTCTCCCTTTCTATTTCACTCTATTTATCTACTGATTCTTTATACCAACTACCTCGCTAACTGCTTGAGCTCAGCCGCATATTAACGAATCGCGAGATTAACGCGAGAAATCAAAACATCACTGGACTAGAGTCCTTCTCTCAATTATCACAACGACTAACACAACGATCGGAGATGCCTCGTCCTCAGACTAGAAGGTCTCAAGCAAAGGGATTGCCAGTCGTGGCAGCCAAGAAATTCCCTGATCAAATCGCTAGTTCAAAGAGCCCGTGCCCCAGGAGAAGAAGTACGAGATTAGCCGAGAAAGATGTCAGTACGAAAGAGCCATCCAGCGAATCGTCATTTTATGACGCCGAGTTACCTGTTCCTAGAAGAGCTTCTTTATTTGAAGATTCCTTAAGTGGATTCGATGAGAGAAGTGAGTCCGGCTCACGTGGCAAGTATTCAAAGAGTTTCAGTTCTAGTAACCGCGCCAGAACTCCCAGTGACAGCGAGGGCCCTAGCTTTAGGGCAAGCTCAAAGTCAAGCTCGTCGCCAAATCTGAACTCTAAAACAAAACTCAATGTGAAACAGAAATCCGGCGGACGGAGAGTACGAACTCCGCCTGCTACTGAAACACTCACTCCGCTCCCTGAAACACCTGGTTTACTTGAACTCGAGTCTCCAGTGCCAATTCATGGTCCATTATCGACTAGAGACGGGCAAAGTGGTAACCGCTCCGTGGGTGCCATGTCATCCGTATCTAATTCTCAGGCGGAACGAAGATTTGAAGTCGAATCGTCAGACTCGGACGCTGTCTATCTTGAGAATGCCGAAAATGTCCCACCAGGAGAACTGCTCTCAAGTGATCCATTTGGATTTAATGATGTGTTGAATGTTCATCCTAGACTGACGACAAAGAATGTTCCGCAACCAGCTGAGGTTAGTACATTCAAAATCTATCACGATACAAGCGAGTCAAATGAGGATGTAATTGAAGAATCAGATTCTCCAATGTCATCACCTCCAAAGGCTAAAGATCGGCCTTTTAAGCCTCTCACGTCCGAAGACCTTATCAGTCGATTACCTCGTGAATTGAAGCGAAGCGATCGCAGGAAACGTAATCCTGCTGGTAAAGCAAGTAAGTCAGATAGTGACGAAGGGATTCCGACCAAAGTCAAGAAAGGAAAAAGAAGAAATAATCAAAAAAAGGCATCATTGGAACCTCAAAGAGCTGCTACAATTGCAGCTACAATTGCAACTGCAACTGCAACTACCACTGCAACTACCGCTGCTCTCCCTGAAGACGACCCCTCCTCTCTTCAAGAACATTCTCGACGAACCCGAGATATAAAAGATAAGTTCAAAAAGGTCGATGAATGGGAACTAAAGGAGGTCATGCTGTCGTCATCACCGTCAGGCTCCAGCCTCTTTGGGTGATCCTTATTTATATAAACCTATCTCCTATTAACGCGCTATGTCTAATGTCTCTTCTTGTAATGCCTATATTAAATGGTATTTTATTTGGTTATTTTTATATGTCTACAATTGAAAGAAATAAATTAAATTAATAACAAAAGATAACCAAAGTTCCAGAACAAAATTATGCAATAAATGGGGTCCAGTCCCTAAGAAGGTATTTTAACTTACAGCACAAGCAGCAACCGGGCAGAGAGACGGACAACGTTTTTTTTTCTTCGTATTCTTAAGACTCGATTGCTAGTCCATACACCGTGGTAGTGCTGTCAATTTTAAGACTTTCCAGGTTTTTGCCATTGGTAATATTATCAACTGGCTTCGGACTTTTCTCTGGTAACGGGGAAAGCTCTCCTAGAGTAGTATTACTAGCCTCATCATCAAACTCCTTTTTGTTATTATTATTGACCTCATCTCCATCTTCGTCATTGGATTCGTCTCCTTCATTGTCGTCTTCTCCTTCGACTTCGCCTTCTTCCTCCTCCTCTTCTTCTTCTCCCATACCACTACCATGATTAAAGTTGTTTGCATTTGTAAAGAAATATTCTCTTCCATTCGAGTACAAATGTTGGTGTAATTGATGTTGCTGATATCTCGCTTGGTCAACTGCTGCCGCCATTGCCGCTGCATAAACATACTGTTCATGTTGAGCCTGAGATAGATATTGTGCAAGCGCCTGACTGCCGGACGAAGTGGTAAGAATCGATGGTGACGAGGTATTATTATTACGATGGGAATCATTCTCTGGATTGATACTAGGACTGTTTTCGCTGCCATTGTCTCTATAATACGATCCATTAGCAGAATTGTCGGTTGCATTCATGGGCACATTTTGATTCAAAACACGGGGGCTATTTCCACATCGATCTTTTCCAAAGTTGATTTTAAACTGCTTATATTCATCCTTTTCTTTAATGCCTTCAATTGCTTTAATGGCATTAGTGATATCCGTAAAGTTGACAAAGGCGCACGATTTTTCTGGTAAAAAGTTGATTTGCTCAATCTCACCAAACTCGGAAAAGTCTTTACGCAGCTTTGCCTCTGGCCAATTGTCATCGATATTACCAATATACACATTTCGACTGGCACCGGCAGTGACAGCTAATGAAATAGCACTCATGAGTGGGCCGGAATGTTTTCCCCATCCGACTCTTAATCTTTTATTGTGTATCGAAAGACCTTGTAGATTCGTCATGGCAAAGAACTGTGCAGCAGCAGTGGGATCGATAAAGGTTACGAAGCAGATATGCCTTTCAGGAATATAGCGGATATTGTGTAACAAACCACCTCTAATGACGTTACAGATCTCCTCGATAGTCGTTTCGGGGTGAACACTACCTAGGTAAATGGTTCGGTTACCGATATTATTGGCACCTCCTGCAGTAGTAGCTACTGCTACGGCAGCGGCAGATTGATGGGCCAGAG
The DNA here is from genome assembly GCA_030579895.1 of Sugiyamaella grinbergsii. NCBI lineage: Eukaryota > Fungi > Ascomycota > Dipodascomycetes > Dipodascales > Trichomonascaceae > Sugiyamaella > Sugiyamaella grinbergsii. The sequence goes on from JAKTRT010000015.1 coordinate 164,265, forward strand.
CCGAAGACAGCAATTCTCTATCAACATTGGCGAGAATATGCTCAAACCCAGACGCTATGCCAAGATACTGGGCAGCATTCTGCTGTTGGGTCTTGGAGATATAAGCACATCTATCTTTACCATAATAAACCTTTCGATTGGCCCACTCTAACTGTAGAGGCAACTGAGCAACAACTTTTGTAGCCGTAGAGATGCTCAAAAAATGAACAAAACCAATATTCTTGTCTTTTACCAATTTGATAGTATCAATAGGGCCGAATTTGACTATGTCATTATAAATATCTTCTTCAGTTATGCTGTCTGGTAGATTGCCTAAATAGACATTTCTTGATGCACCGTCATGAGCCACGGCAAGAGAGACCGAAGAAGGGACTGGAGAGGACCTGCCCCAACCAATTTTAATATCTTGACCATTGATAGATAGCTTTTTCAGGACGGCATCGGCATGGAAATGGGCAGCCGACGAGTGATCTAAAAATGATACAAATGCACAAGTTTTTTCAGGAATTAATTTAAGATTTTCAACGATTCCAGAACGAACGTGGTTCAGAATCTGCTCGGCAGTGGTTTCAAGAGGAACGTTTCCTAGGTACACGGTACGAGAGTGGTTTTCAAGTTCGATTTGCGACGAGTAGTACTGTTGTTGGAGGTAGTTGGCAGCGGCGGCAGATGCGTTTGGGCTCATGTTATTAGCAGCAGCGATTGCAGCGGCCGCTGGCGATACAGCCGACGAGGTACCAAACGTACCGAATTGGCCAATAGCGGGAGTACCTGGTTGAAAGGGCGAGCCGAACAGGAGTTGAGAAGGGAGCATTGGGGTGAAAGGAAGGTCATACTGAGCCATAGGGGAATAGGGGATGGCTGTTGATGCGGAATTAGAAGTGGAAGAAGAGCTGGAGTTGACAGGAGCGGCAGTGGTGGAAGTAGAAGAAGCGATAGAGGGAGCAGTTGAAGCAGTAGTAGACGCAGCGGTTGAAGCCGTAGCGGTGCTGGAAGTACTAGTAGAAGAAGCAATACGATTAGAACCGGACTTTTCATTTTCAGTGCCTGTTGCGGGAGTTGTTGCTACAGCCGACCCTGAAGGTTCGCCATTAACATACGAGGAAGAGAGCATTTTTTCAGGAGCAAAATGGGAAAACGCGGAAATATGAGTAAATAAGGAAAGAAAAAAAGAAAGACCGATTTAAAACGAGAGAAAATAAAAATAGCGTTATAAATCAAACGACTGTCGATGCGTGTAATATATGAATGAAAGGTTGAAGATTCACTAACGAATGGAACTGATATTTATCCACTTATGACCGGATTGAACAATTGAATCTTGTCAGTAGATAATATATATGGGTTATCACCTAGTTTTGAACGAATGAATGATAGAATCTTGCGCAACAAAAAAGATTACCCAAAAGATTAGTAAAGAATTGAAAAACGAAGAAAAGACCTTGGGAAATAAAGGAGACGTCAAGAAAAGACCAGAAAGAGAAAGAGAAAGAAGAAGAAAAAAAAATAAAACTAAATGTCTGAATGGCCCAAATAGAAACTATTCAATGTTAGTTGAATCTTTTTTTTTTACTCAAACCAACAAAACAAAACACCCGATATTTAAGAAAAAAAATCAAAATGTCGCAAGAATCAGCCAGAATGTAAAGAAAAATAAAATCGACAAAATGAAAACACAAAAATAACAACCACAATATTAAAAAGAGAAATAGCAGAAATGTAGTACAAATGTCACCCAGCACAAACTTACTCAATTGTTTAAGCGAATCTATCTATATACGTGTTTAACCAGTACAAATATGCGCACAACAAGTCGAAAATAGAATTTCCACGTTGGATTTCACGTTTTCACTCCAACTCTAAATCGCCGTGAAATTACAAGAATAATTTGGTTTGAATAAGAAGGTAAAGTCGTCAGTAAATTAATGTTTGCCGGTGGTGGTATGCAGTTTAAGGGGTGTTTGTGCCTATTTGTTCCTTTTAGGGAGTGTGAGAAACAGGGGGTGTTTATGTACGATGCATATATTTTTTACGCATACTAATTCGAAACAATAAATAAATTAGGGAACGCCGCGTCTCTGCATTGCCTATTGCCAGCCATTCGGGAGGCCAGTCCATGTTGCTATTAATGGCATGGCCAATTTACACAATAATTAAATGGCGGTAGCATATTTTAGATTAATTAGTTTATAATGTGAGATGGTGAAGTGAGGTGTTAGTAGGGTGGGTATGTTGGTAGGGAGGGTGATCATAGTGTGGTTGTATTTAATTGATTCTAGTAATTATATAGATTGATAGTGGATCTATTGATGGTGGTATGTGTATGTATATTATATGCTCGTTATATTCTCATGATCCGATTGTTCTATTCACTAGTCTATCTTCTGTTCTATCCATCTCGTATGTATCAATCTGTCAACTATTCCATCCATTAATCTATCAACTATTCTATCCATTATTCTATTAACAATTCTATCCATTATTCTATCCATTATTCTATCAACTATTCTATCCATTAATCTACTATTCTATCCATTAATCTACTATTCTATCTATCTACCTCTGTATTCTCCATATTTTACTGCCCTAGTCAATCTTGTTTAATTTATCGTTTATTATTGCATCATGTTCTTAAATTGGGAGTTTGCTAAGGTTTGAGTGCGGGTCTCTGTAGTCCCAGCCCACCGCCGGGACCACAGCATTAACTGCTCGATGCTGACTGAGACCTGCCTGGTGCCATCAATTTCTGCTCACAACCAGCAACGCCTTAACCCAGTACGGTTCACTGTTCCTGTTTCTCCCTCCCCGTGAACCGTACTGGCACCTATACATTTAGATAGATTATATATTTTCACGGGCTTTGTTTTCCAATACACACTTACCCAGCCTGCCTGCCAGCCTGCCGCCAACAGCGCATGCACTTCTCTTTTGCTACAATCATGGTCCAGCTGGATCATAATCCATTGTATATGGCTCGATACAGCATATTCCAAGTACTTTAAACAGGTCGTAAACTGCCCGACAGCTATCTCCTACCCTGTTACGACCACTTGGGAATGCCAATACCGGTTACCGTTTAAACGAGTCTGCATGGCTGATTGCCAGTCTATCTCGCGAACTAGGGTTCCGGTCACGTCCTTAATCTCCCATTCTCTATCGCAGCCACCGAGGCCCCTAATCTCCTCATTCTACGATGGAGACGCTTACCGCACTCAGCGCATGCTATAAATAGGGCCAGACTAGCTGCTCCAGGTCAAAACATAACCAGGATAGAAGTGCGATGGTGGGCTAGCGCATGGCCCAGTACGATCAGAAACTGAGTAGTGTCTTCACCATTCCCACGATCTGCTACTATCGCAACGCCTCGCGAAGCGAGACAACGGGTCCGGGCAGCGCCCGGCCGCCGGAGGCAGCCACGGGCAGTAGACTATTATGTAAATGCGAACTTTGTTAGATAAATGCTAGTAGAAATGTATAGAAATGCAAGAAGAATCCAAGTTATTAAACAGTGATTGAAGGACAGTAGGAGACCTGGTCGTCGAACCAAAAGCTGTTGGCACTTCGAGGGGTGCCGCTACTGTCGGAATCGTACTTGCTCCAGCTGGATTCTATGGCGCTAGAGAGACGACGATTGTCGATAATGCGAGAACGAGGGCGACGGCCGTTGATACCACCGCGCTTGAGTCCGCTGCTGCTGACGCTACTTCCAGACCGGTCAATGACACTTTTGCTGTCGCTCAATGGACTTCGCGAAGAATATTGAGAAGAGGGCTCCGTGGGAGAACTCTGTTTGGGTTCCCGGCTGACCAGCTCATGAAGCTCGCCAGTTCGTTGCTCCAGCTCATGTATTTCTCGATACATGTCCTGGAGAATAGCGTTACTGACGTTTCGCTCATGGCGATAGCTAGGATTGCTGTCAACAAAGTTCGGTGCCGATTGTGAAGTAGGAGTTGGAACTGGGTCCTTGTTTTCAATATAATTGGAAAGACCGAGCACAGTGGGCGAAGACACGAGCCTGTACTTCTGATCTGGAGATACGCGATGAGGGGGGTGTGGGAGTGGGCGAGGAGTAGATGAGTTTTTACCTGATAACCATAACGACTCGGTGCCGGGTCTGGATAAAGATGTCACAGAGCCTGAATGTGGTCGCCTGTGAGTACCAGTGGTTCCGACCAATAAGCGATATTTGGATGACATTCGGGTATCATCCAAGGTTTCCTGGAAAGAACGTCGTGGCAAGTCTTTCCCCCCCATTCTCGGCGAATCTGCCATTTCAATATCAGAAAACACCGAGCCCGACGAAATGCTGCGATTATCCGACAATGATTCAGAGTCAGTGTGAAGACTACCACTGTTGGAATTTGACGATAGTCGTGAGGGTGAAGTATTACTCGATGTGGTAGTATCGCTCATAGAGGATAGATTACTTCCATTGTAAGTAGACCGTCTCCACCTGTTCTCTTCTTCAACCTCCCATGAGCGTATTTCTTGACGAAGTACAACTCGTACAGCAATAGCACGACGTAGGTACGTAGACCAAGTATTAACGAACTCAATGGCTTCTTCAATTTGTACCCCTTCGAAATTCGACCCTTTAACATCCCTACCGGCCATAGAATCAATAGGATCATTAGAGCCGTAGACATCAATGCGACGGATTACTGGCGGTTTTGCGAACTTGCCGGACCGATTATTGCGTTTAAGACTTCCTTTGTTTGACGATTTGGTAGATTTTCTCTGAGAAGACCTTCGAGGAGGAGCCACTTCAACCTCGACTGGTGGGGAGATTAGCCTAGGTTCCTCTTCTTCGATTAGTTCGATTGACGGTTTTCTCAATGACTTTTCAAGTGGTTGGGCGTCTGTTTGTATGCCCTCTGATACGTAGGTATGATCGTTTGGAACTTTTTGTGGTCTATGAAGATCAGGAGGATTTTGGCCAAGATTTCTCCGATAGTCATACTCGAATTCGTCAAACTGAAGTAGATTTGGCGACGATTTCGCGAAATTAAGGGGTCTTGGTGATAAAATAGGGGTATGGTGTTCTACATGACGTTTAGTCAGAGCTCGGTGAATATGAGGACGGATTCGCATCAAATCAATTGTCTTGATATTGAACTTGACCGGTTTGGGACGATTAGGTGACGAAACAAGTTCAAACGACAACTGTCGTGTCAACTGTTCTTTGGTGAAATGGTATTTGGTTCTTGAACGTCTTCTAAATAGTTTGCGAAAATACAGTCTCACTGGTGATCCTCGAATGCTTCCCGCAGTGGTTCTTTTTCGGACCAGCATAACAGGAGACTGGCCGAAGCTTGGAGGAGTGGCATTGTTATGTTTTCGTTGTAAATTTTTATGATGATCGAGTTGTATGGTTGAATCATGGGGCGTCAGAGGACGATGAGGAGCATACAATGCTTGGTTTTCAGTCGCTATCGATGGAGTAACCGGCATAGCTAACGAGGTAGCTGGTGGTCCAGTGATAGTGTTTGTAGTCCCAGCGCTGCTTCGATGACTCCTTTTAAATATTTTCCTTAGCGGAGCTGAAGAGTTTGATCCATCCGATGCTAGTGATGAGAGTCCTCGTCGTCGACGGTTGGTGGAAGTTCTCTTAAGATTAGTTTGGGTTCTTAACTTTAGAAAAGAGCGTCTGCCAGACTGACTGTTGAGAAAGCTACCTGAAGCTCTGGTCGACTCTTCGACGGCCTCATTGACTGGTCTTAGATTACCTGAGCTGGTAACCATTACTGGATGTTTTCGTGGAGAGAAAGCAGCTTTGGTCATATCTTTAACATGTTCCGCAAATGTCGGAGTTTGCACACCACTTGCTACCGAGGGACTTGATACTGAAAGTAAATCCAATTCTCTCCTATGCTCCACAGTGATCGGTTGAGAAAATGTTGGGTGTTTTTGCTTAGCCATTCTGATATCAATCGATCTAGTCAGCAACCTAAGTCATCTACTATGAGCTGACACAATAGGGTTATATGAATATCACCGAACCAGGAACTAAAACAGTTTAGCTCGATGGAAGAAGTGCTACTTATTTCTATATGACTTGTGTGTGCCATACCATCTTCTTATATATGAATTGTATATAGGTGAAGACTTTTCAGGGGGGCTGGTCATCCCGATTATTGGTTATTTGCAAGCCCGCCGACTAGACGTACCAAGGAGAGATGTCAGATGCGATAAGCAAGTACTATGTGAGGATCGACTGCTGAACGTATAAAAAGGACAGGGCTGGTGCATAGAATGGGACCTACCCGCCTTCTGAATGTCTAGTAGAGTGGTAGCAGTGACCATAGCAGCTAATAAAGGTGGTATGGGGGAGTATGGTGATGGAAGTGGAAATGGGCTATTTTGCCTGTGTTGGCGGTTGGTTATAAAGTTAGTGAATTGATATAGATAATAATGAGACGCTTTTTGGATTGATTATCCACCACCGTATGCAAGCGTATAATATAAGGTTATCGGAATGGGAGCAATGGCTGGGCATGTCAGAGCAGTAGTAAAGGTATATGGATTATATAGTTTATACAGATTATGTCACGCTATCTCTGGCAACTTTTTTAATTTTTTATTTGGTTGGATGAAATGTGATTTTGCCGTCAGTTCATCGTCGGCGGTAGTAGGATAGACAAAAGATTGTCCTGGACATTTTGCAGGTTATGCAAGATCTCATGTAGATGGATAACGGGCGACTAACGGGAGAGAGGCTAGTTGGGAGATAAGCAGGGGAGAGTGCAGCTGTCACTATTTCGGGGGATCTGGTGCCATGAATAGCAAGGTTTGAAGGAGATTGATTACTGAAGCAACAGTTGCGACGACCACCTTGAAAAAGGGGAGTTTTTGGGAGGGTAGGGTGGTGACGGCAATCAATGAATATAAGGTTAGGTGTAGAGGTAGAATAGATAATTTTGGCACCATGAAAGTCTACTATGAAGACACCAATCCGGCGAACTCCACGAAGTGGAGCAACGGGGTCTGGGCAGCGTAGTAAGAGTCGTAATTGTCTATTAGGCAACGGGTCTAGGCAGCGCCCCCGTCGCCGGGGGTGAACAGGTAGTAAGAGTCGTAATTGTCTATTCTGCCAAAAAAAAAGTAGTCGGGTGAACTCCACGAAGTGGAGCTACAGGTCTGGGCAGCGCCCAGCCGCCGGAGGCCAGCAGCCGGCAGTGAGAATCTAAAGAATAATATATATATATATATACAGAATTAAAACCGAAGGATCGCAACGCAAAAAATAAATATAACGAATAGAAAAAAAAAAGTTGTAGAAAAAACGAATGCGGATACTAAGTCTATAAATCTTCGGCAAGATGTCACTGAGGACCTTTCGGACTCTCTTCGGTGGTTGAATCAGAACGAGAGACAGGGTTATCAACGAGGACGGTACCTAGTTCCACGGCTTCATCTGGAACTAAAGAGGTCGCGGTACCAACAGGAAAGCTAGTAGAAGAACTTATATAGGTGGGCTCTGATCTCAAAAACGATGGCCGATCAATCGCATTGGCGTTCATCAATCCGATCAAATCGTCAAAGAATTGACGCTTGATCAGGACTTGAAGTACAATAGCAAGAGTTCCTATAAGAAGAACGCTCCAGAAAGCGTATATCAGACTCTTGATACCTCCGTTGAATATACCGTCCAACGGCAATTCTAGTACTCGAACAGTTCCAGCTACCGAAGTACTGGCAATTCGGGTTTGAGATGGGTTGAGTGCGATACTGGTAATGGCAATGTCATGGACCTTGTCTAATTTTTTTAATAATCCCAGACTGACCGTCGACACAATTGCGACGCTACAATCAGACGTTCCTAGAATCGTATACTTCGTGCCGGCGTCCATAGAAGATATGGCTCTACTCTTAGAAGACAGAGTTCTCGAAGATAGTTTCGCACCAGTCGAAGGATTAAATTTAAATAAAACAACCCCTTTTCTCTGGTTGATATTAGCAGCTACAACGATAAGTTTCTCATCCACAAATCGTAGTTTAGCAAACTTGGCGTCTTTTCGAGGTAGATCGACTACAATATTCTCATCTCCAGTCGTTGCGTCAATGACGTACAGTTTGGAATCGTTAATATACGCCAGTTTTTCCGAGTCGGGTGAGAAGTCCACATCATTAACCGGCCCGACGCCCAATATTTTCTTATAAACAGCCGCCGTAGAAGCACTCACTCCGGCCCTCAACATCTCCGTCTTGAACACATGGACCGACCCAGGCACCGAACTGGAGCTTATAGCCAGCAGCTCTCCGGAGTCAGACACCTTGGTGCACTTCTGATACTCGTCGGTGTCTGAGCTGGTGAACACCTTGAATGCAGTCTGAGTAGCCCCGGTAGTCTTTTCCTTCGCACCACCATGTTTATAGCCGAACACCCGCAAGTGGGTATTATTGCCTTCTTTTATATCCTTTGTGCTCCTATTGACCCCCGCATATATTTTCCCGTTACCGCCCACATCCAGACTGGTGGGATTGTCTTCGTCAGAAGCAAGCACGATTTCGTTTCTAATAGCCAGTCCTTTTGACTCCGGCTTGACTTTAATGATACTCTGGAAGCAGACGTTAGTTCACGGTCGGCCATGCCTCCGGCGGCTGGGCGCTGCCCAGACCCGTGGCTCCGCTTCGCGGAGGGCTAGAAACTCCGAACTATTCTCCGCGAAGCGGAGCCACGGGTCTGGGCAGCGCCCAGCCGCCGGAGGCTCCTCCAAGGACCTGGAGCAACGTACAATCTTGTTCTTGACGCCATTGCGGCCCTCTCCTCCGCCGCCGCCAATCACCAGACAGCTGTTGGTCTCCCAGGCAGATGAAAAGACCGGGTAGGCCACATCGATGGTGTCGCCGTCTATGCTCGGAAGCGAGGTGGTGGCAGTGGTGGACGAGCTGGTCGACGACCCACTTGGATCATCTCCGGCGGATTTGCGTTCGGTGCTCAGGGAATGTCGAGGATTGCTCATTTCACACAAGTGGTCAGTCTTGTTAGTCGCAATTGTGTTGTTCCAGGGAACTAAGGGGTGAATCTACCGGGTGCTACGTTAGCTGAGTTGTTGAATTGGTTGGTCTATTCGCTACTGTTTAGGTCGTGGAGATGGTGCATTTTCGAGTGTCCGGCGCGAGCCCGCTCGTTCTGGCGCGGCTGGGGTGGAAAATCTTGTCTGATCGGATATCATGCGGCAATGTGTTGAGAGGTACGAAGTAGTAACAGGGGGGGTTGGTTGGGCGACGATGTTAAATATTGACCATAGAATTTTATTAGGATGATTCTTGTAAAAAGTGTAGAGAATATGGAAAGAGACGTTTCTTAGGTCAGTTTTAGTTAAAAGAGGTGGAATTGACTGTAAAAGCAGTTAATTGTGTAGCATCTACTTTCTATACAATACCGTCTCTTTGAAAGAACCAAATATTCAGACAATCTCACGCAAACCGGCCTGTATTACCTACCGAACCAACCAATCGTACTGTGAATATATGTTAATAATATATTATCAGTAAAAAATGCCATTGCCATTTCATCTGATAAGGACCTCCTCCTGTGCTGCTGTTCGTTATCAGTTGTTATCTTTTACTAACGCCGTACCACGCATCCTTCCTTACATACCCTCCTCGTTATATGACTGATAGGAAACAACCACCTTTAGGACTCTGACTAACCGCGTAGCTTTTCATCCAAGTCAGATAATTAGACGTCGTTGCGGGGTCTTTTTTTGTTTTTTTGGTCTCCTCCCCCTTTATCTTTTTGGATACTCATTTGTACGTTGATAAAACTGCATAAATCACCATGTCGAATCTCCCTTCATTCGACTCCAAGCGGCTATTGTCCATTCAATCTCATGTAGTTCATGGCTACGTCGGTAATAGAGCAGCTACATTTCCTCTACAACTCAGAGGATGGGATGTTGATGCTCTAAACTCGGTACAGTTGTCGAATCATACCGGCTACGGCTCGTTCCGAGGAACAAAAGCCACTCCGGCAGAAATTTATGACGTCTACGAAGGATTGAAAGAGATCGGGTTCGAATATGATGCGATACTTACGGGATACGTTCCAACTGCCGAGGCTGTAGCCACGGTCGGGGAGATTGGAAAGGACATTTGTCAACGATTCCCGCACTCCGTTTGGGTGCTTGACCCTGTCATGGGCGACGAAGGTAAACTGTATGTGTCTGAAGCAGTTATCCCCGAATATAAGCGGATTCTCAAAGAGGGCCATGTCACGATCGTGACTCCCAATGCATTTGAAGCAGAGATCCTCACTGGCGTAAAGATTGTATCAGTGGAAACTGCCAAACAAGCAATGGAGATCCTTCATACCGAGTATAATGTTCCCAACGTCGTGCTGTCTTCTGTTTCTCTCCCAGACGCGGATTCCACTTTATACGCATTTGGGTCTACTCGAAAGTCCGATGGCACGACCCGGGCTTTTTACTTTGGATTTCCGGTCCTAAAGGGTTACTTCACCGGTACTGGGGATCTTTTTGCTGCTTTGACCCTTGATAGATTCCACAAATACGCTGGTCATGGAGACGACGGTAAACAGCGGGTGCCGGCCCCTGATTCCGTCGCTACAGATAAGCTACCATTATATCTGGCCTTGAAAGACGTCCTTAGTATGATGCACTCGGTGCTTGACCGCACGCTATCATACTCCAAATCTCTAGGAGGAATACTCGTTGGAGTACTGGGTGACGCTGAAAGCATGAAATCCCTCGAACTGCAAGTTGTCCACTGTACAGATATCATTATTCCAGATTCTGCCCCTGAATATAAAGACCTTCAAATTAATCTCATTCCATAGACTGTAAAACAATGCATTTATATAGACCTCAAGGTCGCTCACATCGTTTGTACCATCCATGCCACCACTTTTTTTTTTTTTAACTTAAATCATAAAATAAACATAAAGCATTTTTCCCTACATAATAAATTATTACATGACTACTGCTTCAATTGGCTGGTCTGGCATTTTCTGTTGACCTTGAATTGCAGATAGATACTTGCTAGTCCCAAGTTGTACTATTGATTTCGTTTGCGCCACTGCTTGTTCCTTGACATAGGAGAAATCCATCTTGTCGATATACTTGATGGCCTTCAGTGAAAGCCATACTAACATGAAGATGAACAACGGCAGCCAGAAAAAGAAAAACATTCGGTCATTACGGAGTCCGCGCTGTTTGTCTCTCCATGCCTGGAGAACACGGTCTTCTTCTTCTTCTTCTGGAGATGCACTGGAAGGCCCTTCTTCGTCGGTAGAGACTGATTCCACAAGACTTTCGGCAGATGCACTACCTGTCGTTGCGGCATCTTGACTCGATTGTGCTTGCTTATCACCGTCATAAGCTGCTGGCTGATAACTCTCGGACGAATTGGCACCCTGTGGGAAGATCTCTTCGTATCTTGGTGGAGGCGAGTTATCTTCCGACGATTGAGCGTGTGCCATCAATCTATCTGGGAAGAAATAATTCCAGAACGCTGCCCCTGCTGCTTGCTGTTCGTCGTCAGCAGTTCCTGCTCTTCGACGGAGAAATCCATTCCTAGCATTGTCTCGCAAGTCGGCCAAGTAGTGTGCAAGTCCTCGCTGAGGTGAACTGTCACGGTGGTCCCTACTATTCGTCGAATCGATAGAACTATTTGTAATGACACTAGCATGTCTTGAGGACCTTCGGGATGATGAAGTTACCATTCTACTTCCATACATTGAAGGTCTCATAATATCATCGTCCCATTCAATGTCTTCAGTCTCTTCATCGTCATCATTGTCTCCTTCACTGTCCTCTTCACTCTCTGAATAGATGTACTCATCAGTCAGAACAGCTCTTAAATCTTCACTAGCAAGGTCCAGAACTGTACTACCATCGCTGGTACGAATAAACGGATCGGCTCCTTCGTTTAAGAGTAATCGAACGATATCTTCCTGATCATGCAGCACTGCAAAGTGCAAAGCAGTAAACTTGTTCTTATCTCCATAATCAACAGTAGCTCCGGACTCAATCAAAGCCGAACAAAGGCGGGTGAACCCTCTACTGCTTGCAAGATGAAGCAGGGTCTGATCTTCCGAGTTACAAATGTCCCAGTTGGCAGAAAACCTCGAACAATCGTCTACTTTCTTAACAAAGTCTAAACAAGAAATCAATGCTTGCTCTACCTTTCCTCCAGAACGCGAATAGAAGTCCGAGTTTCCTCCATTGCCATTGCCGTTGCCGTTGCCGCCGCCATTCAGTTGTTGACGGAGTTCACTTGGAAAATCAGCTCCGCTGCCGATGATTCTTTTGGCAATTTCTCGAGCATCTTCCAGTTTACCGTTCATCTTCAATCCGACTACTTGCAATGCCAACTCGATAAGTTGACGGTCTGTATCGTCAAAGTATCTGAACAGCTTCGTATCTGGACCACCAATCCAACCATCAAACGTCACATTCACTGGACCCTCAACTTGAGCAGGTGGTAAATAAGTGACAATGGTGGTACTGTTCCAACAGTGAGAAGTGGGCGATTTATTCTCACCGAACCGCACTACCAAGCCATTTACAAACCCAGTACCGAGAATAGTCACTTCCATACCACCGCGGATCGGTCCTTGGCCTGGTATAACACGCTCAATGACTGGAACTTGTCCATCCATAATGTTCCGATTATATGCCATCCAACTAGATCCCGGTGGGATTGAAGCGGCGAAGCTGCCTAATTGTCCGTCAAACGAAGACTGCCTTTCAAAACTGCTACCATCTGTGGACCCCGGGGTCACTGCTCGACTGCTGAACGCAGACGTCGACGTTGTCATTGGCGTGTCCACGGTAGTGGTAGTATTCGAGTTATTGCCATATAATGGACTTCTCACATCCTGATAGCTACTGTTATGGCTATTAGTCAGACTGCTACCGTTATTGTTAAAGTTCAATCTGTTTGGTTCTGGCAGTGAATCGATAATGAGTTCCTGTTTTTCTGGGCTATGCTTGGCGTTTTGTAACGACTTCTCTTTGACGACCATTGCTTCGTCTTCTGGTTCGTTGGATTTCCGTTTCTTGGACTTGGGACCTTCTTCGACTGCGCTACTATCGCTGGTAGTAGCTGTAGCCGAGATAGTACCAGGGACTGTCGGGCCGGCCTTGTGATCATCTGTGATCATGACTGGCGTAGTCGATGCTCGACCCACTACATTACCAAGATGGTCTTTGACAGCTAAAAATACTCTGATTTTTTGTTTGTTAGTCGGTTTTTTTTTCTCTCTCTCTCTCTCTCTCCACATTCATTTCATCTCGTCATACTTACCGGAATCCAACTCTCTCGCTATGATGTCTGCAGTAACATGCCACTCTCATTGGTAACTCAATCTGTCGAGACTGGACCGGCACTCCGTTAACCTGGGTTTCATGCAATGCTCCAAAATCAACTACTTCTTTACAGTTGAATACTATTCCTCGCTTTTCAGAACCTTCACTCCAATGCGCTTCTTCAACTGGCAGGCGCACCTTCTTACGGGATGCTCGCTTGCGTTCACGGTTTATACACCCGTTACACATATTCGCATAGTGATGGACGTTGCTGTGGCATACTACAATCGTTTCTAAATGTAGAGTATCCGGAGATGGTTTAAATGGTTCCTTCAGCTGTAGTTTCGGTTTGGAGATGGTATCGGTCGCAAGATGCAGCGAAGATTGAAGAGGCGGAGGAGAGAAATTCATGACCAGTTTGATCTGTGTTTCGACCCGCGATTTGGCAGGTAGATCAGACACTTGAAGGGTATATTTCAAAGACGAAGTATCATTCCAGTCGTCTGGGTTGAAATCTGGAAAGTAGCCTGGTGCTGAAGGTAATAAATCGTCTACGATGTGAGATGCGCTACTTTGATCGCAAGAATCTGGTGAAGTGGACTGAGAGGCGGAAACAGACAAAATTCTTTGAGATGGGCTGGAAGTGTTCACAGACTTCGCCGTATCGAATTTGACACGATCGACGTCCACAGGCTCGGTCTTTACTGGTTGCCGCTGTTTCAGGAAATTGGTAATCGTGGAACTCGAAGTAGACCCTATAAGGCCGTCATTTTCTTCAGTTACAAGCTCGGGTTGTTTGGTGACAAAATCGGCCGACGGGATTAAGATTCCCGGGATCGACTCGTCTGATGTAAGGAAATCGTGAGTCGAATTCTCTAGTTCCATAGACCCAGGAGCGATCCACACTTTTTTATACTCGTCACCTCCATGATGGGATAGCGGCGAGTCGCCAGAAGATGAAGGGGACGTGCCCGAACCGTCCTGAGGACTTGTATAAAAGGACGATCCGCTTGGATCCGTGAAACCGTCGTCATCAAAAAGCTCCATTCTGATGTGTTCCGAGATGTCAAAAGCGGAAGAATCGTTGGTGCCGGCAGAAGCATGTTCAGACAGGAGCGAAGGGCCGTTATACCCAGTCACGCTTGTTGGCGGAGGCGTAGGTAACGAAGACAAGTCTCCATAATTGGCATTATCAATTGGAGAAAGATGTTCTAATTTGACGTTCGCCTCTGCTAGCTTTTCATTATCGACGATTTGCTGGTGTATCAGGGACTTGTTATAATATCTGGAAGACGAAGACCCGCTCAGGCTGTTTCTACTGCTATTATTGGCAGAGCTTGAAGATTGGTTACTTGGAGTAATGGTACCATCATCGAGAGGTTGCTGGGCCATTTCGCCAGCGCCAGCGCCTGACGAGTCGATTTGATTGGTACTCCCATTGCCATGGCCCTGGCTCTGGCCTCTTATTGACGAAGAAAAACTTTTTGCAAACGATCTCATTCCTGAAAACCTCTTTGCGGACCCTGAAGGGTCCACATGAACGTCGGCCATGGTATGAGAAAAGGGTGTCTATGGTCTATGACACGAGTGAGTGAGTAATTTCGGTACAAATGAGATTCCACCTCTATTCGTTTACCTCTAACGTAAGATATGGTCGGTGCTGAGCCAGCGAAAAGGAAAAAAAAAAAAAGTACACAGCTAATAACTAGCTAACCACGGGTTCCGAATGAAGGTATATCTAATGAGAGAATCAATCCTGTCAATCTTGACGGGTTATCGTAGTAGTCGTGGTAGTTGCGATACTGGTAATTGCTGCAATAATATTAGATTAGATTAGATTAGAGATGCGGATTTTACACAATCTAATTTAATTTGATGTGGTGGTAGACAAAATGTAGCTGTGGTTCAGATGTAAATGTAGATTTAGATTTAGATGTAGATGTAGCTTATTGAAGCACTCGTAGAACCACTTAACAGTGAGGTTCGGTTTCTGGTTTGATCAGGTTGCGGGTTTATTTTTTCTGGAGCTTGCATTTGCGTTTTGTGCCCTGCTAAGACAGCAGCAGCCTTAAGATCACTGCGAACTATATAGGTCGCCGGAGTTTTGCAGAAAACTCTTGGCTGGGAGATTAGGGCTGGTAACCCAGAAACCTGCCTGTAAAAAGACGTATAGTATTTAGGTGGGCGTGTATATATGAGCGGTCATGAGCGGTCATGAGCGGCCATGAGCGGTCATTGAGCGGTCATTGAGCGGTAGGGGTTGCGTGTTTTCGAATTGGCAGGACCAGTTGGGACTTCTTGAGGTTCGTACCGTCCAAGAAACACCCCCTTTTTCAAAAACTACTAAGCGGTTTGGGACAACCATGTCTCTGGTTTCAGGCCCGGGGTCCCGCGTGCCTACCGCTACCGCAAACAGCATAAACCGGTGGGGGTGGGCGAGGCTATTTCCCAACAAAACTGACTCCTCATGAGAGAGAGAGAGAGAGAGAAAGTACCCAGGTAGAGTTAGAGTGCTTCCTGACTACGCCTGGTAAAATTGCTATCGAGCTTCGCCTGTTCCCCGCCACTCAAAGGCAATCGCAAGCATCATCTGATCTCGTATAATTACGTCAGTCACCTGACATTGCTATTATTATTTATTCTCATACTGCTTTCATCGCCTCGTCACCTGACACATAAACGCCACATTACAAGAGGCTCTCTTGCTTGAATGGCAATGATAAGGTACTGACCTATCTTACCGGCCGAATCGCTTAGCCGATCTATTGACTATCACGACACACATATGCGATGGATTACTGAGCCCGCGGCGTCATAAGAGTGCAACTAATATTAATCAACAGCAATAGAAACAACAGTAATCGAAGTTGAAGAGTAACAACGGCCGAAGTTATATACAAAGTAACAACACAAGCAATAGAACAATAACAGTAACACCACAGTCACTTTCACATTATCTCTATCACTATCACTATCACATTATCACTATCTCTATCACTATCTCTATCACTATCACTATCACTATTACTATCACTATTACTATCACTATCACTATCAATAGCAATAGCAATAGCAATATTCTGGCTTCATTTACCACCGACACTCTCGAGTCAAATCATCCCGTACTTGCATTCCTTGATGGCGTTTTCAGATAATGGAAACCAATTCAAAGTTTTTTGATTATCGCGTTCATGGCGATAGCAAAGGTGGAGGTGATGGCGATAATGGCGACGACCACGACCACGACCACGGCAACGGCAATGCTGAGTACCTGAAGTTCCACTCTAACGCCATTGACAGCAATACCACCCGCCAGACAAAAATCTCACGCTATTCTCTACTATGGATTGCTGCCTGTATTTTCTTATCAATATCCATTGTAATAGGATGGCTGCTTATGGTATCTGGTGGACTCCGACTGACGCTGTACCCCAGTGACGCGGGATCATGGCTCAGTCTGTTCAGTTCTCAAACCGATAGAACTTCATTGTTGGACTGTCATGCCCACCATAACCACACCGCCTCCTCGTCTTCTTCAATCATCGACTTCATTACTACCTCATCTCCGTCCTCGGAGACTGAGTACCCACCCAACTCCAATCGTTTTGAATTCTCTTTAAAGCATATCTATCACCACAATACGGAGCGAAAGCCCTTGGTCCATAAGCGGCTGGATATAACAGACGCGTGGTTGAAAAAAGCAGAAGAGAAATGGTCGGTGTCTATGGCCGAGATGGATGATGCAGAGGCAGAGGCCGATGCCGACTACTACGACGATGATGACACTGACTATAGAGACGACCGGTCATTCTATCAACACTCGAAAACATTCTCCTTCTCTCAAAAGTATCCGATCAAACTAGCCGCTGAGCCTAAGAAAATTAGGAGAATCGCTGGTCAGAATCCCGATACAATGGAGGCGTACCTCGAGTTCACACGCACTCCGCAGGCCAAAGAAACCAAGTTCATCATGGACTTTGATTGGCTCGACCACGAAGTGCCTGTTCCCGACGTCACGAGCCGCGATACGATTATCACCCTGGCCTATATGGCATCCGATGCATATGTGGATATCCCTCATACTGGAGACTGGACAAATGTCAGTGATCCCTGGAATAACGAATCATCTTTAGGACTCGGATGGCAAGAAGACGGAGTCCGAGGCCATATTTTCACTAACGCCGACGACTCCATAGTGGTCATCTCTATTAAAGGCACGTCGGCTGCCATTTTCGATAGCGGCGGAGATACTGCTCCAAACGATAAAATCAACGACAATCTTCTTTTTTCTTGCTGCTGCGCTCGGATCAGCTATCTTTGGAGCACCGTCTGTGACTGCTATACTGGCGATTCATATACTTGTAATCAAGAATGTCTCGAGGAACAACTCTACTCTGAAGATCGGTATTATCGGTCTGTTCTTGACATATACCGCAACGTCACTTCTCTGTATCCCGACTCGACTATCTGGGTTACTGGGCACTCTCTTGGCGCGTCATTGGCGGTTCTTCTTGGTCGCACGTATGGACTCCCCACTGTCGGCTTCGAAGCTCCTCCTGAGCAACTGGCGACCAGACGACTTCATCTCCCGCAACCACCCGGTATCGAGCCCTGGGAAGACCATATCTGGCACTTTGGCCACACTGGAGACCCGGTCTTCATGGGGGTGTGTAACGGGGCTGGCTCCACCTGCTGGATAGCCGGGTATGCCATGGAGACCCAGTGCCATACGGGACTGCAGTGTGTGTACGACGTTGTGGAAGACCTAGGGTGGCATGTGTCGATGGTCAATCATCGTATCCATGTAGTCATTGACGACGTGATTCTCGCGTACAACTTCACCCCCACCTGTATTGTTGCTGCTCCTTGTGAGGACTGTTTCAACTGGAACTTCGTATATCCAAGCATCCCCGAACCGTCGTCCACTCCTGCCAGCACCACCACCGCTGCACGCACCACCGCAACACCCACCACCACCTCATCTACTCTCATCACTTCCCCCGGCCCTCCATCCGACACTGGCGCCCCGGAAAAGTGCGTCCGTCGGTCCTGGTACGGCCGGTGCATCGAATACGGCCCTATCGACCCTCCTGTCGAAGTCGAGCCCGACCCCGGAAACGGCGACTTCTCGTAGCATCTTGATTATATACATTATTTATTCCACTGCCTCTGCTGCGCGCGAGCCCGGCGTGCCTCCGGCGGCTGGGCTCTGCCCAGACCCGTGGCTCTGCTTCGCAGAGTGCGACGACAGCCCGGTTTGCGAAGCAAACCGCTACGGGTCTGGGCAGAGCCCAGCCGCCGGAGGCTCGCCGGAGGCTCGCCGGGGGCAGAGCTTTGGGCGTGGGTGTCTACGTAGTTAACCGTCGGTATCGAGGTCACCACTGCCAGTTCCACACCCCCTAACGCTAAGCGCGACCGCGCATCCCGACAACCTGTCATACTGCACATCCCGAGCAGACAGACCTAATTAATCCAAGATCTCGCTTCAGATCGGTGTCTCTCTTTTGTCACCACCACTCGCAATGACCAGTAGCGGATGTGCGAGAGACACTCCCAGTCCGACTATTATGGCGCAACAGTCCATGTCTTTCAATTCCGAAGAGTACGTCTACCTCCCGAGTATTGGCAGACAAAGCCCCTTTCCGCCTAAACTGATCCACCGATGGACGTACACTCATTCAATCATGAGCTTAGCTACTAGTGGCTCTCATGTGTATGCTGGCACAGAGAGCGGGGATATTCTCATCTACGATCTCGATACTTATCAAACTAAAAAAACATTGACCGGCCATAGCGGGAGCATCTTCAGTTTATTATTGACTACGGCTGATCCCGTGGAAAGTACTAATACTACTGCTAAATCTCCGAATCTATTAATTTCGTCCGCGAGCGACTCGTTAATAAAAGTTTGGTGTCTATCTACTTTGTCGGAATTGTATACTATCTATTCTTATTATGACATTGGAGATATCTTTAGCCTGGCGTGGTCTCAAGAATATCAGACCCTATATTTTGGCGCTCAGAATGCTAGCATTCAATGGATCAAGCTCAACGGCGACCCAGCTATAAATGGTATAAATCAGGATCTCAGCATGTTGCCATCGGTGAGATATAATAAATTTTTCGATTCAACTGGACCAGGAGGGAGACTCTCTCCTCAGCAAAACGCGACGAAATTGAAAAGATCCTCGTCTGTAAGTAGACCCTCTTCTGCTGATTTCACAAGATCTGGATTCGGTCGCAGCAGTCCTGGTTATGGTATGCCGAGCTCTCCTCTTGTAATTGAAGCGTCCGCCTCGGCAGTGTCCTTGACAGATTCTGTAGTCTGGTCGTCTCCTCACTCATCGTTTCATGAAGTCCCTCGCAAGAATATTGTCCGATTCGCTCATAATGGATACATCTATTCGATGCTTGTCACTAAATCCACTCTCGATCAAGGAAACGATATTCTCGTATCTGGAGCTGGCGATAGTACTATAAAAATCTGGAGTCTCAATGATGGGAAATTAACTGCTATTCAAAGTTTCGAACTGGAAAATAGTATAATGTCAATGATTAGAGGAGCCGATTCTCTTATATACTGTGGTCTCAGCACAGGGAAAGTTGCAATATACGATATGGGTACCGCCCAGGTGTCAAAAGTAGACAGACAAGAACCGGACGACGTCCTGGCTCTATGTACAGCCGGTGACTGCATTTTCAAAGGTACTGCTGGATTAGTTCAAAGTTGGAATCCATCTAAAAATACAAGGTCGCAATGGACTGCTCATAGAGGTCTCATGCTGTCTATGGTGTCTTCATGTAACAAAAATCGCTCTATCCTGATCAGTGGTGGTAATGATCATTCTGTAGCTGTTTGGGATATTAGTGAAACTATTTCTCTACCGTCTGGTATGCCTGCCTCTAATCATCATTCCCCCAATTCTGTTGTTGCTTTTGATAACGATAGCATGATCAAAACTTTGGAGGGGTTTGTGTCATATAAAACGGTCTCGGGGAATGACGCGCTACCTTGGGGTGATAGCAGAAGATGTGCTGATTATCTTAAAAGTCTTTTCGAACACTGTGGTGCGTCGTCTCAACTTCTGCCAGTCGGCACCAATGGAAATCCTATCGTATATGGATGTTTTTCAGCCCCTGATAAACCAAATAAAGGTCGCATTCTGTTTTATGGTCATTATGACGTTATTTCTGCAGGCAGCAGTGAGAAGTGGGCAAGTGATCCGTTCATTTTAAGCCCTCGGGATGGATATCTATATGGAAGAGGGGTTTCTGACAATAAAGGGCCGATTTTAGCTGCCACTTTCGCGGTTGCGGATCTATTTCACAATTCGAAGCTTCAGAACGATATTATTTTCCTGATTGAGGGAGAAGAAGAAAGCGGTAGCAATGGATTCGCGGAAACTATTAACAAATACAAACAGCTTATTGGTGATATTGACTGGATCATTCTCAGTAACTCATATTGGTTGGATGATACTACGCCCTGCCTTAATTATGGTTTACGAGGAATAATAAACTTGTCCATCGTGATTAGCAGCGATAAGCCAGACCTTCATTCTGGTGTTCATGGTGGTGTCAGTCGAGAACCTACAATTGATATGGTTAACCTGTTGTCAAAACTGACTTCCGATGATGGTGAGATTCTCATTCCTAAGTTTTATGACTCGGTTCCCAAAATCGAACCGGAAGAAGACGAATTGTATGAAGCAATTATTCGTACACCAGGTGTCAATGAAGATAAACAGACTTTGATGAAGAAATGGAGATATCCTTCGATGACTGTGCACAGAATTAAAGTCAGTGGACCGGGAAATGCTACTGTAATTCCCGCTTCAGTCACGACGACAATTTCGTTCCGAATTGTACCTGATCAAGGTATTGACGACATTAAACAGTCTGTTCGGGACTATCTTTCCGAGTCATTTGAGAAGTTCCAATCAGACAATAAGCTTTCGATTAATTTCTCTCATGAAGCTGAACCATGGTTGGGCGACCCTTCAAACGAGCCATTTCAAATTCTTCAACAAGCGTTACGCGATGAATGGAAAGTGGATCCACTTTTCATCCGGGAAGGTGGTTCTATTCCGGTGGTTCGTGTTTTAGAAAAGATTTTTGGTGCCCCGGCTGCTCAACTTCCGTGTGGACAAGCGAGCGATGGAGCCCATTTAGATAACGAAAGACTCCGAGTTACAAACTTCGTCAAAACTAGAAATGTACTTAAAAGAGCATTTTCAGAGTTACATAAGAGGCAGTAAACGTCTCTTAGGTATTTATTAAATTTTTTTTTCTTTCTTGTTAACTGTATATAGTATGTCATGTAAATAATGATGCGTTTGTTAATATTCCAATTCTAACCGTCGTCATAGACAATAATGATTATAAAATGTACACAAACGTCTACCATAATAAGTTTAAAAGGTCCTATCCCACAGGTATTGGTAATGCCATAATGCTGTGTCTAGGGCCCCTAATAATCCCTATTTTGGATGGAACGTGGCATCACGCAGGGTTACGGTGCAAAGCATAGCATATCATCCTGTTAGGCACAGGCCGTCGTTTTAGACCTACGAAGCTGGACTCGTGTCGCAGGGTATGCAACAGCTTGAAAACATTGATTCATACGTTTCGGCTATTATATATTTTTGAAACAAACCCATGCTGAAGCGTCTCACCCTATTATTGTCCTATTCTCTCCTGGTTTACCTCCCTCTTCCCATCTTTGCCTATCCAAGATTTGTCCTTTTGTCAGGTATCTTTCTTCCATTCCGCCCATAATCATATAGGCCACACTCCGCTCCTCATTCTTGTAGCCCTTTTACCGCCTTTTTCTCCATTTTCTGCTATTATTCTCCCCATAATATTTCTACCCATAATCTTTATACCACAGTTTCCTAACCTAGTTTTCGAGCCCATAACCTCTATCGCTCTACCTATATATTACCATGATTCCCGTTTCTCATCTCTTCTTCTTACTTTTCACATTATCTTTTTTTTATTACAGTTTCTTATTATGATTCTTCGATTACCAGTGGTATCACCATCATTACTGATAACATTATATCTACCTAAATCTGGCGGAAACCTACGGAGGTACCACTTCATACCCTGCGCCAAGATTGGCAAACTAAATCGGTATTTTGGTCTTTTGCTAAAACAAACGTGGCTCCTACATGGGATTAAACAGGTATCGAGAGAAGGCTCTCTCGGTGCCTGCTGGGAGTTTCCGTCGATTCTTATTGATGAAGCATTCTGAAATGGGATTAAATAGGCATCGCGAGAGGGTTCTCTCGGTGCCCGCTGGGAGTTTCCGTCGATTCTTATCGATGAAGCGCTCTGAAATGCGTTACTTGAGAAATCATGTAATTAAATAGGCATCGCGAGAAGGTTCTCTCGGTGCCCGCTGGGAGTTTCCGTCTAATGCTATTGATGAAGTACTCTGAAATGCGTTACTTAAAAAATCATGTAATTAAATAGGCGGCGAGAGAAGGTTCTTTCGTCGTCCGCTGGGGGGTCATAGCCTGTAACGGGCTGTGGCCCCTGAATTGCGTTATGTCAGTAATCGTGTAATTAAATAGGCAGCGAGAGAAGGCTCTCTCGTCGTCCGCTGAGGGGTCATAGCCTGTAACGGGCTATGGCCCCTGAACTGCGTTAGGTAGGTCCTTGCTCAAAAGCCTTATCCGTTTCATGACTGAAATAAGCACTTCAAAGTCGTACGATCCAGAAGCAACATGCGTGAGTAAATGGGAAGTGAATGCTCTTGAGGAGCCAGAATAGTAGATCAGAAGTACGAGAAAAAAAAATATATTTACAGTAGAGAAGATTTAATTATCTATTCTGGGTATTACCAAAGTCGTTTGGTAACTTCATTGCCTTCAGAATCCGTATAAAAGAGAATTGTGTTGGAGAATCGAGGGGTTGCGTTGGCGTGAGAAAGGCTACGAGTCGCTCTGAATTGAAGAACCCCTTCTTTTATAGAATGATGATATCCTTTACCCGAGAGACCTGGGCATGAGCAAACTCGGATTCTGCCATCTAATACTGCCTCGTAAAAGGATGGACGATCGCCTGGAAATATATTGGCATCTTCCGAGTCTGCTTCACCAGGTAGAAATGGCTGGAGTAACCGATCAAATCCTGAAGCCCGTGAAGAGAATGGTCTAGATGTGAAGGATAATCTCCACGACGGTGAGGGCTCAACCATGAGCCCGGCTATACCTGGAGATGATGACAAAATATAGACATCGAGTCTATCTTCATCACTGCGCGGGTCTCGAGGAAATTCCAATGATACTCCTAATAACCTATTGACTTCTTCATCAACCGACAACCGATTATGCAATTTTTGTAGAATGTTTTCAATAAATGCCGCCTTGTCGACTTCGGACTTATATGGAGCTCGCTGTTTCGAGCAGATCCACAAGGGTATGAATACGGTTTCTCCTTGATATCCGACTTTGTATGAGCAATATAAGAACACTCCAAAGAGAGTGGAGCATAGCAGAAGAAGAGAAGTCCGCAGGCTGGGGCCGCTTCTCTCGGGCCGTATGAATTGGATATTAGGGCGTGAAGGATTGGTCAGAGGTGTTCTCTGCTGTCCTGAATAGAATGACACACGGAAAGATGACGATAATGCAGAATTGGACGTGAAATGATATACCACTGGCCGGCTGTATAACAAGGGGTCCTTAATATGAACCATGCTCCTAGAGGTTATCCTTAGGTGACATGGTTGTGTGGTTGCGTTAATGGGCCATCTGTAGCAATTGAAACGAGAACAAGTGGTCAAATTACTTCTCAATATCGGAAGCATTGGGAATAAAGACAGACCAGACCGGCAGAAACTCTACGTTTTGGTAGCAACTAACACCCGAATTGTATAGTATAAGGAGGAATGATTAAACTAGTTTTTTAAGTGATTGACGCTTTTGACTAACTAGTATATATCCAGAACTTACATTTGACTTGTATCCAAGGTTCGTTCTTGGGTGGATATTGTGGTCTCATATATGGGATGATGAACGAAAGATGTCGATGGCCGAACTAGGCATTATCTTATCGACTATCAGCCGTTTGTCTACGGAAGTGTAAAAGGAGCCAGACTTTGAGGTAGACTGCAACGATGTGTTTGGAATGAAGATATTCTGCTAGAGGAGATAAGGGAGAGGATGAATTTATGAGGTATAAGCATGCTTAAGGTTATGGATGACGGAAGTAGTTGGCATTGTGTTTATCAGTGTAGAAATTACAGTGGATGCAGGACAGACATTTGCGCGGGTTCATAGGACTGTATATCTACATCTTCTTTTAACATTTAGACCGCATATATAGAAATAAGTCTCTTTCGTAGAAAACTGCTCTGAGTAGTGTGGTACGTCGAGAAAATGAGATATCCAATTAAATATGATATCTATATTCTTCCCGCTGTGTTGCATCATATGCAAGATAAACTTTTGGACCCTGCAGATCATCGAAAGAATGTAAGAAAGCTATAACGAAAAAAAAAACAGGAATAAGCAAATAGTAGATACTAAACAGAAACAGATACGTAACAAGCAAATACTAAAAAGACTTAACCCTAATACTGGGAGACTCCATTCTCTTTATCATCATCGCCCCAATGCCATGATGGTTTGAGCCCTTTTTTGGAGTCTCCATAACCTCCTCCACCTCCTCCAATTACTCGAGTGTATGCTTTACTTGTATCATCAGTATCATCGTCTCCTCCGAAAAGGTTGACATAACAAGGGTTTGGCCCTGCTGCTCGGTCTTCAGAGCTTGGCTGTACTCCAAGTATTTGATGGATGTTTCTCGGTGTTGGTCTGGCTGATGGCGATGGTGGCTCCATTGCTTTGGTTGGAACTGGAATATTTTCCATAAGCGGTGCATTGTCAAAGAGATTATAAGGTATTGGCGCTGATCGCATGGGACTGACGTGAGCTTGAGGTTTAGTGCGAATAGAGTTGCTTACGGTTTGTTGAATGAGTGGTGCTATGCTATTTTGTTCATTTTGACTCGCTTCCTTGGCTCTATTGGCAATCTTAACTTGGTCCTCACCTCTACAAATTGGCCAGGCGTTACCTCTACTCCCAATAACATTGAGTTGTTTGAGAACAGTAGCTTGATCCCACATATACTTGACACTAGCAATCTGCCCTGTTTGACTGAATGATACAATATGAACCATAACTAGAGAAACCTTTTCATCGGCAACGAGGTTATTACTTAATCCTGGCACAAGAGCTCCAGGACCCCTTAAAAACTCAATCGTAGTGTCGACTTCAAGTACTAACGAGTTAGCGGTTTCATGCTGGGAAATGATCGCTTCTGATTTGTTTAATTCATATTCGTCTCTCACCAAATGGCCGACGATCTGTTCGGGGCCGGAAAAGTCCACTCCTGACGTGACATATGCCATAATGGCATTCTGAGTTGTAGAGGCTTCTTTTGGGTTTCTACGAAACTCATAGTATTTACTTAGCAGCGACATTTACAGTTTTAAATTTAGGCGAGAGGTGCTTTTTAGAATAATTAGGACAAGAAAGGAGGCCTCTTCTTGTGACTAGTGGTGATATTTTTTTCTTGTTCTCGGTCAGATGCAAATCAGAAACTGCCATTGCAGGCATAAAGTAAACAATGCGGTCACCACGGCAACTATCAAGGACGGCCGGGGTGCATGGGTAGCCGCACTGGGCCCTGCATCGAAGCTGTCCAACTGGTCAGGGCTGCCCAAGGCAGAGCAGCAACAAGTCAGTTATAGAGTCTGTAATTATCATTAAAATGTACGTCTGTAGTAGTTACTAAAAGTCATCGAGGTCGTCGGCCCAGTTTAATCCTCCAGAAAGCACTTTGGCGATATCTGATTCGGCCTTTCGAATGGCCTCTTCAGAAGGTGGTGCCTTTGCCGGCGGTTGTTTAGGCGTCTGCGAGTGTCGAGGTTCGGTTTCGTTTCGAGGTGGTGGTTTCTGTGATTGTGTAGAACGAGATGGGGCCTGTGTTGATGGTTTTTGATGGAGCGAGGGGGCCGATAGCGGCTTTCGGTGGTCATCTACAGCTGGAAGCTCTTCACGGTCCCAATCTAACTGGGCAGATCCCATTTTTTTCTGTCGATTTCTTTCTCGCTCCTGTATGTGCCGGCTTACAGCCGGTGACTCATGGTGCTGGCCCCGAAAAGAGGTAGGAATGTGACCGGCGGGCGAAGACGATATCCGTCTGCCGCTGTGTTCCTCATGCTTGCTTCGAGATAGTGGGTTTCTAGGACCTTTGGGAAATGGTTCTCTATTATTGTCGTCCTTTTTTCGAGTCGAGGTTTTGATTTGGGGAGACGTTTGTTGGGACTTTGTTTGTCTCATCGATAACGACTTGGCTGCTGGAGGCTTTTCAAGTTCGTCATCACTACTATCACTATCTGCCCATCTCGAATCTTTTAAAGCAGCGTGAGTCACTTCATATCTCGCTTGCAAAACTTTCTTATCTGTATTCGAGGTCTTGTTGTCTGCTGACGTGGTTATAGGTGACCGGTGTTTAGATGGCTCTTCTGATAACGTCTCGACTATCTTTTTTGGATGTAATCTCGAAGCTAAAGATTGTACTTCCGGGTCATGACCTATGTCTGTGGTTGTGGCTGTATGAGATATTGTCGATCGACTAGCCTTCTTATCAGTCTTCTTCAATTCCACTTCCTTCAATATGGTTACTCTCTCTTGTGGTTGATCTGGTACGTTCTCGCTTTTCTTCTCCTTGGAATTACCTTCAGGCCGACTCGTCCTCGTTCTTGACTTGACTTTGTTTGGCTTCTGTGGCTTGTGTTGAGGAATCTCCTGTTTTTTCTTAACATCTGCTTCATCATCAGATGATAAAGCCCACCTAGACTCTAACTTTCCCTAACTCTAATGTTAGCCCTATCTTAATGTCTTGGGGTGACGGCACAGCCCACTGCCCTCGCCCATTGCGATAGTTGATGTTACTACGTACCATGGTAACCGGTATAGAGTGGATTATAAATGTCTGTAATAATGTCCTTGATACCAAGTAGATATTCCTTCAACAGTGCCAAAACTTTGCTTCAACTCATGTCCGTCTAGCCACTGGCTTTTTCATTTTGATGCCGATCTTGTGCATTCAGGGCTGCTCGATGAGTTTATGACTGAGATATTAGGTATTTATCGTACGGCTGGGCTGGAAGGTGATCAAACGTTATATGAGAGGTATTTTAAGGGTGTACATTTCGTAATTGGGTGGGTTTCCAGTGTTAGGGAGATCGATAATAAATCATTGTGAAAACGTTTCCAACTTTGTCGATAACATTTAGCCAACTATAAAAATCTCTTATAGGGTGGAATGTGGAATGTGGTGTGAAAACTACATACAGGTTGGTGATAAGAGGTAACTCGTTCGCTCTCTAACGAGTCAAGTTGCCGAATGGACTCGACTATATCCCAATCATTCACTATTCATAACAGAGACATGTCCAAGACAGGTTTTCTTCCTTTTGATAGTTAAAGTTGTATACATCCGATTCTCAGACAGCTACGACCATATCTCGAGGAGTACAAGATTTCCCGTCCGATCAATCATATTTAAGCCTCGAAGAGCCTTTTTCAGTAATACCGTGGGAGACCAGGTGTGAACAAAAGGTGTTGTAACTAAGCTTTTTTTTTTGGCGTGTCATATTGTTTGAGGGTGAGTTGCTAAGGTGAGTTACTAAGGTGAGTTACTAAGGTGAGTTAACGGAGTAGGTGACATGGAGCAGTCTGGTCGAGAATGGCGATCCTACCCCTGAGATTTCTGGAACTAGGCGAGCGGACCTAACCCTGGAGGAGCAGAGTGAAGGTGAAGGGTGGTTCAAGAGTGAGATTACCTGGCTGGTCGTGGCTTTTTTATTTTCAGAATAGTACCCTCATCACTAAATAAGCTGTCTGTTTACGGCCATATAGCATGAGCTTGAATACCTCGATTGTGCGTTCTGCTTGTTGAGCAAGTAACATGAAGGAACGCATTGAGTTCTCCCTCTACCTATTCAAGTCATTAAACTTAAAACCGCCAGATTCTGACTATCAGAGTCACATCAAACTGTAATGCCATCAAGTGTTCCTCCCACGTTATTCTTTCGCCCTATCAAACCTAATTCAAAGATAATGCTCGGATGAGTACATAACGGCGCATCAATGTTCATGCAAATATTAGCTCTTTATGGTTGAGAAATTTATTTGTAGGAAAAAGTTTTATAATATATAGTTTATATTTGAAGATGCGAGAAGAAAGCAAATGCCCAGAAAATTTGAATGATGAGAAGCAAAAAAAGGAAACTAAGAAAGCAGATAGAAGACTACAACCAAGAAAGCAGTAAAAATTATGATATAAAATATGAGTGAGTATATGCAGCTGAGTTTTTGAGGGATGTGGATACAAGTGGGAGAGAGACTCCTAGTTGAAACGCACTTTTTTTTTTCTTCTTTGTTCTTCGTCTTTTATAAAACAAGAGCCACTGAATTAGACTGTCGCTTCCACATTTCCTTTAATTGGCGACGCTTTTCAAGCATTTCCTTCCATCCTTCATCCTCATCATCTTCGTCATCATCCTCATCGTCAGCGGGTGCAAAGTTGTGATTATTTGATACAACATTCATGCTGGACGGAGGACGGACTCCGAGCTGTGGAGCAGGCGAAAAGCGCCCTTGCTGAGACATGGTACTTCGTAGGTAAGGGCTTTTAGCGAGATCCAGAGATCTATCAGACATAGCTACAGACCGGATCGAGGGAGGGCGAGGAGAAAATGGCACCGCCGATTGGCGAGCGAGATCAAAACTGCTTAGAGGTTGTTTTCGTTGACCCATCGGGGCTTGTGCTACAGCACCACCGCCGCCTCCTTGGATCTGCTGAAGCATTTGCATCTGCATTTGCATCATTTGCTGGAGCTGTTGTTGGATTTCAGTGCCATTGGTGTTATTAGCACCTGTAGTTGGAGGAGGACTACCGCCACCTCCAAAACCATTGTAAAGAGAGCCCGCATACCCAGCGCCCGTCCCAGACAAAGTTTGTGATCGCTGTGCAGACAGAAAATTACCGTATGACCGTCTCTTGAGCTTTGCTTCTTCCTCGCGAGCGATTTCGCCTATCAGACCGCGATTCATCTGAGTAGTCGAGTTACCAAATATATCATTTGTCATTGATGGCTTGACAAGGAGCTCGCCCTCAGGAGGCATAGATATCACAGCAGGGACACCACCATTAAACATAGAATTGCTTCCATTAATAACCCCCGAATAGCCAGAGTTTAATGACATTGCATCGCTTTGACGTCCACCTTGGTAAAGAACGTTAGGAGGAGCAAGGTTCGTCATGAGACTGGGCTGAGACTGAGCATGCTTCAAGTTTTTTTGCGGTCCAGAAGGAAATCCGTGTGCTTTTAAGATTCCCAATGGAACGTCGTCGTATTCATCTTCATCCATATCTTCCTCATCATCCAATTCACCCATATAACCTGGGCCAGAAGGAGCCATTGCGGCGAGATTATTTGAACTGCTCAACCTAGAGCCAGGAGACTGGAATGCAGATAATGCAGCACTGGAGTGAGAGGAGGTGATTTTGGTCATTTTTTGGCGATATACAGACAGATGAGCGTCTTGCTTGAGTCTCATTCGCAAACTTTCTTTCTTGGATTCCGGGTCTTCGTCAAGATGCTTGAGGCGGGGCTGATCTTGATCCTGATCTTCAGAGTCTTTATCATCATCGTCGTCTACTTTGCGAGCATTGCCAGCCAGATCGGACAGCCCAACAATGGACTTGCGATAGTGATCGAACTGCGACTTGGTCATGACTTTACCAGTATGGGTTGGGACAGTTGATTTGGAATGAGGTGAGATATAGCTGTCATTAGCTGGCGAAGTAGCAAATGGAAGAAGCGTTTCTTGTTCGAAATCCGAGTCCGAGTCTTGGTTGGCTTCTTCAGAAGGTAGCGGACCATACGAGGAGACAACTTTTTTTTCAGGGATGGGAGATCGAAGTGCAATTTTTGAGTCTGCTTGAGGTGACCCATGAACGTCGTCACTGGCGATTTTATCAATGTTATCACTGAACACTAGCTTTTTGGAAAACGTCATCGAGGAGGATTTCAGCCGGAGCTTTTCTCGTTGTGGTGAGGTGGGATTAGATGTTTTAGGAGTATAATGAGATGAGTAATGAGGCACCGAGTCGTTTGAACTCGGGGTTGGAAATGCTACAGAAGAAGGGGTTTCATGATGAACATCGGCATGGCCCTGGGAAGGGCTTTGGTCGAGTGCTGAGTATGTACTGAAGATTTTTTTAATTCTCGGCATAGACGAAGACGAAGACTCTTTCTTTTGAGGAGAAGAATCAAGAGGGACGTCGGTAACGAGACCTAGACCTGAGAGGCGATTACTGCTGAGAGGCCGACTGTTCGCAGTAGATGTGCCCAGGCTGTTGCGAGAAGCAGAGGCATGATCCGAGTATCGTTTAGCAATATCGAACTCGTCATCGTCAGTAGGCACAGCGGAAGTAGCAGTTGTAGAAACGGACGAGGTCGACCCAGAACCAGACCCAGAACCCGAAGCAGTACGAGCATTGACGTCAATACTAGGACGATCGTTGTAGGATAGGAAATGAGGAGCGGTCGACGACTTTTTGAGAGCGCTAGGCAGTTCCTTTGTGTCTAAGGGAGAAGCGAAAGTATTGTCATTATTCAATACAGGGCTCGGTTGAATGCTATTGGGAGACGAAGGTCCGTTGATTGAATAATCATCATAAAAGCTGTCATTATCATAAGATATGGTGGTGGAGACTTGTGGAGGATAAGATACACGTTCAGTAGGGTGTGTCGGCGAGATATTGGCAAAATCAAACCCGAGAAGGGAGCTATCTAGAGGGATATCGGACAATGATGGGACAGGAGGTGGAGATGATTGTGGCATTGAATCCGAAGAGTATTCTTCATCGATAGTGAGGTCGTCGTCTTTGGACGCCGAAGTAGACAACTTTCTAGCCGACGCGATTCTATTTCCAATACCCATCATTAATTTCTTAGGGCCATTGACCTTGATGGATGACTTCGACGAGGTCGACGAGGGGGATTTATGGACCGTAGCGGTATTTGGAGAGGCGGAAAAATCTGACATGTCGGTTGGTAAAAAGGAGAAGGACAAGATGGAACGGCGGGTAGGAGGGACAAAAAGAGCAGTCGAGTACGTAGAAGGGCCAAGTGTAGCGGATGTAGCCGATGTAGTAGTAGTAGTAGTAGTATCAGGCGTAGCAGATGTAGCAGATGTAACACCAGTAGCCGAATCACTAGCAAGAGCGCCAGTTGTATCAGGCGAAAGTGATTTATTCACCGAGAGTAAATGGGCAGAGTCCGAGCACGAACTGTCCAAATGCAATAACGGCAACGAGATGGACGAGTCGGTAGTATTTCGAAACGGTTTTCTTCGTGAAAAAGTGTTGTTAGGTTTAAAGGCGGTATCTGCTTGTTCGACAGTGGAGAACCGGTGGAATAAGCTAGGAGTAGAGGTCGGACTTGGACTTGGACTTGGACTAGAGGTAGAGGGTGAAGGGTCGCAAGCTATGGCGGTAGCAGTAGTTAAAATAGACGCTACCGTTGGACCACCAGGTGGTAGAGAGTTGGAAACAGAAGCGACAGGAACAGACGAAGCGGCAGAAGCAGTGGCAGGGGCAGACGACGAAACGATAGGAACTGACGAAGGACTATAAATAGAATGACTATGGCAGTGAAGATGACTGTGACTATGAGCAAAGTCAAACTCCAACCGATTCAAGTTGTTGTGGTGATAAACGGCACGAGGACCAGCAGCAGAATCAGTAGCGGACGAGTTGAAAGTGGCTCTTCTCACACCAACAGAATTCCGGGTTGAAGCGTTTAGTAGAAGTGGATTGGATTTGCAGCGAATGCGAACTTTGGTAGGAGGATAGATTTTTTTGTTGTTGTTATAAACGATACTGCCGTGCTGAGATGATTGTAGCACTACTGGATTTGGATATGGACGCGTAACAGTCTGCATTTGAGTATTGATGCATGGATCTGGTGTAAGATTTGAATGGGAGATGGAGGGTGAGGGAGAGGAGATGGAGGGAGAGGAGATGGAGGGTGTATTGGACAACGACATGGACGAGGAACATTTCAGAGTATCCAGATGTATAATTGAGCTTTTTCTCTGATGCCGTTTGGAAATGCCACTGGAAGAGATAGTATCAGGCATAAGTTGCGTGATTGGAGGTGACAAGTCAGACGCTGCTCTTCTCCCAGTACCTGCTCGACCGCCAAGCAGTCGTAAGTCAGGCTGTTTTCCTCGTATAGATAGTAGTCCTTTAGCTGGGGTTGTTGCTGATGATGGGTCTACGAAGCTAGTCAGGTTGTCTGGTCGGTCTCGGAGCTCCACCGCCTGGTCCTCTGCCTGACCAGATTGGATATGATTAGCAGCCATCATGTCGGCACGTCCTAACCCTCGATAATAGGAGATGTTTTTCTTTGTAGAGAAGTGATTCGAGTCATCTTTTATGCTAGTAGTGAAGGTGTCCATGTTGAGGTGGTAAAAGTAGTTATTGGGGAGTTTTTATAATTTGTAGGATTATTAAACATTTGCTGTTAGGGAGGAGGAGTAAGGCGAGCAGGAGTAGGGCGAGCAGGACCGGGACGAGGTGCTTTCAGTCGACGTAGTACCTATAATCCTCAGTGTCTCTGGTACTGCGTGGGCGCGAGATTGACTATCGAGGCAGTCTCGGATTATTTCTCTTTGACTTTGTCTTTGACATTGTCTTTGTTTGAGTCTGTCTGTAGAGTTCTTTTTTGCATGCATATAGGAACATTTGGTCTATCATTGATGTAGATCCATCTATATAGTTATCAATATTTTATCTCTCATTACTTTACTCATCACTAGCAATA
Source organism: Sugiyamaella grinbergsii (assembly GCA_030579895.1). Classification (NCBI taxonomy): domain Eukaryota; kingdom Fungi; phylum Ascomycota; class Dipodascomycetes; order Dipodascales; family Trichomonascaceae; genus Sugiyamaella; species Sugiyamaella grinbergsii. Next base: position 197,454 of record JAKTRT010000015.1, read on the forward strand.
TATCACCTATCATCATTACCATCATCTATCGCTTCGTCTCCATCTCTATCCCCATCTCCATCTCCATTTCCATCTCCATCTCCATCTCCATCTCCATCTCCACTCTAACTCACACACTGTCGCTAAAAATAACTACCGCCTGTCATACTTTGTTCCTGCGTGACTAAAACCTTTTTTTTACTTTACCGCAAAACTTTAACCAAGCCGCGCTGCACGAGTACAATAAAGCCCCCGTCTTTCTATACCCCGAGCTCCACACTCGTCAACGCCATGCCTCTATTATCATTCTTTACCAACCGATCGGCCCATATCGACCTCTCCACCTCCATTTATCTCTTACTAGATCTGTCAAGGTATGTTTGTCTTTGTTTGTTAATTTCCCTTTACGGTGATGCCAGGCGATCCCGCCGCACAAAATGCACATTTCAATTTCCCTATACAGCTGAATATCAACCATATGCCTTTCGAAATTTCTAGGCAATCTTCGGTACCATCGGTCAGTGTCTAAGTAATGTTTTATCTGCTTCTATTCCGGTACTGTTCACAAGGTTTAGATTAGTATCTGGTCACCGGGTTTGATCGTGACCCAATGTGCCGCCGAGAGAGAAGCACATTCTCTGGGAATATCAATTTGTATTCGGTGGCTTTGGTTGTTGAGAAGTCGATTATGATATGCCTTTCTGAGTAGTCGTTTAGTAGACACTGCTGGGTAATGCGTACGAGGTTGGCGCTGCGTTCAAGGTTGGCGCTGCGTACGATTGTTTGCGGAATACGTGATGTGCGACGTGCGACGTGCGACGTGCCGAAAATATGTGAGGGAGAATGTGTCTGGTATTCCAACTATTCTATGTTCTGCTATTCTGCTACTCTCTATCAAATCTTGTACTATTCTTTTCCCAGTTTGATATACTATTCTGTATGCAATTTAATATCTGTTCTCTACCCTATTCTCGCTACCCTACTCTGTGTACTATTCTGTATCCAATTTAATATCTGTTCTCTACCCTATTCTCTACCCTATTCTCGCTACCCTACTCTGTGTACTATTCTGTATCCAATTTAATATCTGTTCTCTACCCTATTCTCGCTACCCTACTCTGTGTACTATTCTGTATCCTATTCTACTAACCCGTGCTATATGTACTCTTCTCGGCCCTATTATATATTCTCTCTCTACTCTATGTACTATTCTCTCTCTACTCTATATACTATTCTCTGCCCTACTATTTGTTGTCTCTGCCCTACTCTATGTATTATTCTCTGCCCTACTCTACGTATTCTCTACCCTGCTCTATGTAGTCTCTACCCTACTCTACGTTCTCTACCCTACTCTATGTTCTCTATGTACTATTCTCTATACTATGAATGAATATATCTTCTCTATACTATTCTACTCACCCGGTTTCTATCACAGCATAATAGCTCTCATTCCTAGACATGTTTCTGCTAACTGAACCGCCAGGTTCGTCGCCAACTTCACACCATATACAGCCGTATAGTCTAAATCTATCTCTATCTCTACCTATATCCCCTACTACTCCACCACAAACCCTCCTACAAAACATCACTGCCTATATACAACCTATACAACTTATAACAACCTATAACCACCTATAACCACCTATAACAACCTATAACAGTCGATATGTAAAACCTCTTATACTTCGACCCTTTTACCACTTGTGTACAAAATACAATTCTTCAGACGACCCTTTCAAACACAACCGGCATCACATGACCGCTCGCGTGATCCCGGGCCACTCGCATTTTCGTGGTACGATAATAACATGCCATGCTCCTAACCGCCGCATTCCCCTACCAAATCATTATATTCCCTACTGTTGATTGGTTAACGAGCCCCCCCAGAAAACTGGTAACGGGAATTTATTTTGTGCATACTGCTATCATAGGCTTCATCAACTTTCCTCCAAAGTGAATCCCCCCATCATCTACCGACCAAATTATAATATCCACATGTTGTCTCTTCGTCGTTCACTCGGACAAAGCTGCTTGAAAGGTGAGTACAGTCCGGATATGAGACCACTTTACAGCCTAGGTCTCCGCGTGGCTCCACTATCCCGGCCCAGTTGTGTCTGATATCTCGAACCGACCTACAGTCCCTCCCATCACGCTATTCCACCTCACCATGCTAACCACCGCCCACAGCTACCGGCCGACCCATGGTCGCCCAAAGGGCTTCGCAATTGCTCATTTCTGCCTACAGGTAGGTTCTGTCGGTCCCCTTTGTTTGCTGCCTCCGGCGGCCGGGCGCTGCCCGGACCCGTTGTGCTCGCTTCGCGACCGTGTGCTCATAGTCCGAGACGCTCGCGAAGCGAGCACAACAGGTCCGGGCAGCGCCCGGCCGCCGGAGGCACACCCCGCACCGACCCTCGAGCTAACCCCAGCAGACCGCTCAACACCCAGGCCACGACTGCTGAAGAAGCAGAGGAGATTCTTAAGAAGCAGCGAATCAATCGCCCCATGTCCCCACATCTCACTATCTACGAGCCACAACTGACCTGGTATCTGTCTGGATTGCATCGTGTGACCGGCGTTGCTCTCGCAGGGGGCCTGTATGCTTTCTTTCTTGGATACGCGTTGGGCCCATTTGTAGGACTGACTTTTGATGCCGGCACTCTGGCGTCTGCGTTTGGGGCGCTGCCGCTAATGCTCAAGCTTCCTCTGAAGTTCCTGGCGTCGATTCCGTTCACTTTCCACATCTCCAACGGAATCAGGCACTTGGTTTGGGACACTGCATCGCAACTCACCATCAAGGGCGTCTATAGAACCGGCTATTTCGTGCTTGGAGTCACTGCCATTGGGTCTCTAGTTCTGTCGTTGCTTTAGCTGACGTAGTGAACATGATGTTTATTTTCTCGTACATTTCGTGGTATGCTGGCGGCTGGCCGGGGCGCTGCCTCACGCGGTAGCTCCTACCAGCAATTCCACATTCCCCCTATTCTCCGCGAAGCGGAGCCACGGGTCTGGGCAGAGCCCAGCCGCCGGAGGCAGAACCACCAGCTGAGCTGGCTCCGTGAACCTCTTCACCTGCTGAGCCCGCCATGGCGAGCCCACCCGCATAACAGAGTGCCATCCGTTTAGACGGCCGTACGGCTGAGTGCCTCGAATGTTCCAGACTGCCGAACGAGAAACTGAAAAAAACCTCTGCACCAGACGGAGAGCTTCTGATTGACAATTGATTGATTCTAGCTGGCTGGTCGTTTTTGTTTGGTCAACGAGAGACATATTCAAGCAACTAGCAATTAGATTGTTTGAGTGAAGAAAGAAACAGAGAAAACGAAAAGAGTATCTTTTTGCCTTTGTTTTGGTTGCATATATTTATCTATATACATCTAGTGAAAGCATTGCATTTGGCAGATTCTTTCTCTATATTGGTACTCAGGTGGACTAATTAAGCATTTTGAAATTTCATTGATTTGTTGCTTTTGTTTCTTTTGTGGTGCTATTTTTTCCCGTTTGTGACTTGTTTGTTTTGGATTTATTATGGCTTCTCCTGTAGATTCTGTTCCTAGTGGTGCGGGTGCTACTGGTGCTCCTGCTCCCGTTCAAACCAGCTCTGAAAATACCAACGGCCATGTCAATGGCTCGACTAGTGCTGCTGTTCCTGCTTCCTCCGAGTCGTCGTCTCCTGATATCGCCGAAGTCGGATGGCTGTTTGTTCAACAATATTACACATTTTTAAGTGAACAACCTCGTCGTCTTCATCTTTTCTACACTCTTGATTCGACCTTGACTCATGGTGTCGAAGGTGAAATCGACGAGCCTTTGCATGGACAACCCCAAATCGCCCAAAAAATCAAAGAACACGGGTTTGAAGACTGCAAAGTCCTTCTTTCTAGTGTCGATTGCCAACCGTCTGCTAATGGCGGAGCCGTCATCCAAGTTCTTGGTGAGATGGCCAATAAAGGGGGCCGAGATGTTTCTCAGAAATTCGTTCAGACTTTTTTCTTGGCTCCTCAAACCCGTGGTTACTTTGTTCTTAACGATATCTTCCGCTTTTTGAAGGAAGATGTTGCCAACGACTTTGATGAGGCTAATGCAGAGAAGAACGAAGAGAGTAGTCTTTTTGCCCAATCTTTAGGAGACCGTGAGCGTGGTATTACTGTTTCTGCTACTCCAGAGACTGACGACTCTGCCATTGTTGCTGCTGATCTTGACGAATCTAAGCCTGCCGTTGCCGCTGCCGTTGCCGCTGAGACTACCTCTACTACTTCCGCTTCTTCGGAAGAAACCAAGGCTGAAGTTGACGATGCTGCACCTGAAGCTTTTCAAGAAGAATCAGCCCCTGCTGTGTCGGCTGTCGCAGAGCAGACTGAGCCTGCCGTTAGTGCCCCTGCTGTCACTGTCGCTGTCACTGCCGCTGCCGCAACTGCTCATGCTCCTCCTTCGCCTGCTGTTCCTTCCGCCCCTCTCTCTTGGGCTGCTTTAGCTGCTAAGAACAAGAAGGATGCTGCTGCTGCTGCTGCTGCGGCCGCCGCTACGACCGTTTCCCCAGTCTCAACTCTTCATACCGCTTCAAATGGATCTCTTGATACTCCTGCTGCTGCTGTTGCTGCTCCTGCCCCAGTTCCAGCTAACTCTTTACCTGCTTCAACTGCTACTAGTACTCCAGCTACCTCTACTGCTACCACTCCATCTCTCTCATCTTCTACCTCTAACCAAACCAAAACCTTCAAGCAAAAAAACCCCATTGAATACCACTCTGTCTACATCAAACACGTCACTCACCGTATTGACGATGACCTTCTTAAAAAAGCACTTGAGAAAATCGGTCAAATGACCCATTTCCAAGTCGAAAAGTCTAAAAACTGCGCCTTTGTCGACTTCATTGATGAGGCCACCTTAAAGGCTGCTTTGGCTGTCCACGAACTTCAAGTGGGCGACCAAGTTGTTCTTATTGAAGAAAGAAAACGTGGCGGTGCTAAAAAGAATGCTTTCCAACGTAAGAACAATACCAACAACAATTATAACAACAATGGGTTTAAAAAGTCATTCCAAAAGGTCTAAGAACGACCACCAACTCCCTCTTGCTATATCTTCCTCCTAACCTCAAAAAAAATCAATCAACGACGACATGACAAAATTTCTGGCCAATATATTGCTGATGATGACTACAAATATATACGAATAAAAAATAGTTTGAAATTTCCGGATTACCCTAGAAAAAAAAATTGGTCCTCTTATTCGCCTCGCCATTCCTCTTACATTCCTCTTAGCATCCGTATGATCTATGTATAATTACAGAATGCGAACGTCAGAGTATTATGGATAACAGTCTCTGTCATGCTTCATTAGTTTTTTGTTGTCTTTATATACACTAATAGCATAATAAAATTATAAAATGAAATTTATATATTCCGACAAAAGTTTGCTTAAAGAGAAAGATCTTTCATCACCATGGCCCTGCAAATTGGATGGTAGAAAAGCCTATTTTTCTCAAACGTCGCCAAGGCAAGCTCAGGATCGACCGTATTCAATCTTCTAAACCCTGGTCTTACAAACTTCATCCGTCCAACAGTGCCCAACCAGTTAGCCAGTGGTTCATACTCGCGCTTAACTTGGGCACTAACTGCCAGCCTGTACCATCTGGAAATTACTTCGGCATTACTTGATGAAGAAAGTGAGTATACCTTGTCCAATGCAGATGCGGCATTGGTGATATCTACAACATTAACCTTCAACTCTTCAAACCCGTCAGTGACAGCATCAAGGAAAACAAACGATTGAGTCGACGTCCATGATTCAATATCGGATTTATCAAATGAAGTAAAGTTTCCCCTACCAGAAGAAACCGCCTCAATCCATCTAGTAGCTAATGAATAACAAGCATCGGCAATTGAAGTATCAAATTTGGGCTTAGGTGGTAAGCCGGGAGTGAAAAACCAACTATCCCAATCAACGGTATCCAAAAGGACTTTCTTGTCATAGAAAAACTCGTAGATAGTATCATAAAACTGATAAGAATCCAAAGACTTGCATTTGAACTTGTTAAAGTAATAAGGGATAAACGGATCAAATACCTCCTTACCACCGACAAGGTTTTCCAAATGAAATAACAGATTGAATCCCTTTTCATAAGGAACAGTAGAGAACGCATCATCTGGATCTTTACCACCACTCAAATCAACAACTAATCTACTGTACGCATCAGCATCATCGCCCATAGTCTTGATACTCTCTTCAAGGTCTTTCCAGCCAATGAGTGCCGAGAAATGTCTATGAGCTTCACCGTGAACAGCACCAATAATGCGACGTTCAAGATAAACAGTCCAACCTTCGTTAAGGTAGAAATGATTCCAAGAGCAGTTGCTAATGAGGTTACCACTCCAGGAGTGAGCCAATTCATGAGCAATCACATCAACATTCTGTCTTTTACCATCAATGAGAGTTGGAGTAGCAAACGTGTGGTTGGGATTCTCCATGCCACCATAAGGAAACGATTTAGGTAAAACAAGAACATTATAAGTTTTCCAAGAATATGGGAACACGATTTTTTCGGCCACTTGAATGAAGTTCTCTGTATCGGCTTCAAATTCGTACTTACAATCGGCCAACTCACCAGGCTCAGTATAAACGAGAGAACGAGGGCCAATTTCAGCAGATTTGATATCACCACTAGCAATTGAGAACAGATAACTTGGGATAGGAATCTCCTGCTCAAAGGAATAGATTTGGTCGCTAGAGAAGAATCCATCAGGAAGAGCAGCAGAGTCCGTTTTCACAGGATTACCGCTTGATAGAGTAGGATAAATAGATTCAATGTGCATGGAAAACGGGGCCTTAACAGATGGAGTATCAAAACAAGGGAACAAGGATCTAGCGTGAATAGCCTGACATTGAGAGAACAGATACGGAGCAGTACCGTCGGAAGTCTGTTCTGGCGTCAACCATTGAAGGCCCGTACATTCGTCAGTCGTTTCAAACTCAATAAAGAGATTTGATTTCACTTCCGCATCAGCAGGAAGTTGAACAGGAATGGTCAAGGGAGAACCAAGAGGGCCAGATCTATCAGCGATAGAATAGTTAGTGATCTTAGTACCATTGAACTTGATCTCCGAAATATTCAAGTACGAGGTGTCAAGAACAATTGAGTCTGTTTCCTTCGGATTAACGACGTTTAGATTGTATTTAACCAAACCACTAAGAATCTTTTTAGTCCAATCGATCTTCAGAAAAATGTCAGTCTTATGAACAGTGAACTTTTTATAATTGGACAACGTAGAAGGATCCAACTCAGGCGACTGAGTTGGTCTATGTTTTTCAAGCAAAGTACAAGTCATTCTTTTGTTAGCAATAGTAACTAGGTTCCGTAAGGTTCGAAGAGGAGTACCGAGAACCATAAAAGACAACGAGGAAGAAGTCCGTTCTAGTGAGAGAAGTTTTCCGGCCCAAGACCGAAATTATCGGATGCCGTGTTATGCACTCCGAACGGTTCTGCATGCATTTCGAGGATGATGAGATGAAAAGCCGTGGTTGGTGACATCGGGGGCAGACGACGAGTGCCATACGTAGCTGGGTAGAGAAAGCCCAGGATCTGGAAATAAAATTGCAACGACTAGGAAACATAAATATAAATTATATAAGTCTAATAAAATTCATAGGCATCGCTATTGCCTTGAATCAGGGGCCCGATTCTGTTGGTGCCTACTATACGCTCTAGCTTAGCACTGTCCCATTTCGAGTAAATAATACGGACCCGGAGCATTTCTGGATCCATGTTGGCTTCGACAACGGTACGAACAAGATACCGGACGATTTCCTGATAGAATTTGGGGTTTTCGGGAAGCCCGTACATGATGATCTGCCGGACACCTTTAATCTCGTACCGTCGGAAATGATGAAGACGTTCTGTATAGAGGATCATTTTGGTCCGTCCGGTAGAAAAGAAAGTACGAGAACGCGAAACTTCCGATACTGCAGTGTACTCGGAGATACAATTGCAGGATTGGTTATTATCATCCATATAGTTACGGAGTCGAACAAAGTCCATGTAAGATGGAGTGAAAATCAACGTTCCTTCGAACGACGAGCCTCGTTGAATGGCTGGTAGGACTACTGATGTGAAATGTTTGAATCGCATGTCTGGGTCTTGAATATGCTCGGGAACTTGGATTCTTGTGAACGTTTGACGGATTCTCATGCCGATAGTTGCCATTGAGCCAGAGTAAACAGGACGTACTTTCAATTTACCACTGACATTATGACACAGTTTAGAAATACAACTGTTCATGTCTGGAGTAGCATATTGAGAGAGAATAATCGTCTGGCGGAGTAGTTTCGAGTTCTCTTCTAGATACCAGTTTCTAACTCGACTGAAATCACATCCATGAGATTCCTTGGGAATAAGATTCATGTGTTTAAAGATATGACTGACATTTTCCCAAGTCTGCATCTGGAGCACGTCGGCCTGGTCGACAATGACGATTTCTAAAGAACTGAGGAAATCGTAATCACGCTTCTTACGCCTTTCGTCTTCTTTGTTACCAACAATTAATCTCAGTCCTAAAGGACTGGCTACAATCATATCAGACGAGTAGAAAGATGAGTATAATTTAAGGGCTTGACGAGTGAACTTCACACCAAGACAGAATAAATCATTGGGATTTCCGGCAAACACTCGCTGGAAATCATCTGGTTTAGTGGATGGAGGCTTAGCTTCGTCGTAGAATGCTTCCTTGAACCGCTTGCGGTTTTCAGATTGATTCAGTCCCGATATTTCCGCTACTTTATTAATGAATTCATAGGCAGAATTTCGAGTTGGCAGTAATACTAATACCTTTGGCCTGGTGAACCCCTGATCTCTCAGTTCGAGACTGTTGTCATCAGGAGCAGATGCTAATTTGGAATTGTTTTTCAAGATTCGGTCTCTTGTTTTGTAGATGTGATTGACTGCATGAGCAGTATAGAGATTTTGAATGTCCTTTTCATTCTCAATAGTGCGATTAGGGAACAGAATGTCCTGGTAAGCAAACATTGGACCAGCAAGGTCAATCTGTACGCGACTGAGGGAGGGGTTTACTTTTTGAAGAGGAGCTTCTAATCTATATTTGATTTTTAACGATTTGAGAGATTTGACGGTAAGGGGGGATTCGTTAATGAGGTAAGAGGACGCACTGGTGTCGATATTTGGTAGCGATATTACAGACCTGTCTCCAAAAGTAGGGTTCTTCTTGTATTTATTGGGCTTTTTCCAATCCGCAGAAGCGGCTTTTGTGAGAAGGTCGCTATCAGTGGATGAGAAATGCCATTCAAAGGGATCTTTCAAATCTCCTTCGTGGTCATCATCTGAGATATTAATATTGTCATCGTCGTCATTTTCATTTTCATTTTCTTCGTCAACAAAGCCTTCAATTCTATCTTTAGCTCCGTCTTGCTCTTCATCATCATCTTCTTCTTCTTCATTCTGTGATTCTACCAATCTCTTTGATCCGTTTGTACGCGTACGTTGCTTTTTCTTTATCGGCTCATCGCTCTTTAATAATGTGATAAGAGCATTATAGGCATCCATTCCGCTTTCACCTTCGCCTTCGCCTTCACCACCTTCGTCGTCTTCGATACTTTCCTCTACTACTGATGCTTGACTCTTCCTGGCTACTCTAGTTTTCTTCTCTTCTTCATACTCCTTTCTCTTTTTACTCTCATCCTCGGACCCACGCATGCTCCGCCTTCCTGTATTTCTTCTAACACCTCCTCCACGGGCACCTAGGAACGCCATTTTATTCTTTTTCAAACGGTCTATTTCCAGATCGTAATCTTGTACTTCTAAGGATGTCTTTCTTTCTCTCTTCGTTACCTCTCTTTCCTATGATCATCCTAATTTTTTTCGATCTGCACTGCATATTTCAGTACGGCTGGTTTCCCCTGAATCGTTCTCGGTCCCTGTCTACTCTTCTACTGAAGCGACGAACAGCTACGAGTTAGAGCAAATGTTAAACGAACAAGTCGATTGGTTTTTTATTAGTGCTCTTTTATTAGTGTTCTCAACTTAGTACTTACTATAGAGCATTGTCGTTTACTATATATGCTAACGAATACCTCTTTAACTCCTTCCTTATCTTATACCAATCAAACGAACAACATTGGAAACCAATTCAGTCGCTTATCCAACTTTCCCTAAAACTTATAATTACTCACCTCCAAACAATCGCTTCAATGCTTTATACTTGAAACTCAAAAAGTTGACCTTCAAATCATATAATCTTCGCTCTCAACTGCTCCCTATCTATAAGTACGGCTGGCCTCGGATCACCACCAGCCGCACCGTGCAGGAACGAAACATTATTTTTTTGTCACTCTAAAATGTTAGGCGGCAGCACCATATTACCATTTGTTAGTACCAAAGATAAGCCTGTTATATTAAATTGAAGAACCTACAAACCTTTGCACCAAGATTTTAAGACGCTGAAAAGTTTCTCTGTTATTCAAAAGGTCCTACTGACAGTTTAGAATATTTGTTCTAAGAATTGCGGACTAGATAGTAGTACCCCTGATTCAGTCCACGTATCCCGTACGTTATCTATAGCCTCAAAAAACTTCTTTTCTTTGGTTAGTGGTGGATCTGGATCTTAGTGAGCAGTGAATCTCGCTCTATAGTATCGTGATTTGACTGTGCGACGTGGCTTTTGTCGTCCTAACGAGCTTTTCTTTCCCTATCAGTTGTCGTTCTAAGTTAGGTTTATATTAGAAATTAAGGCGGTGATATTTTATATTATTCACGTTTAACCAAGTGTGCCCTTTTTTCTTCGCTTTTCTCATGATGCCTCGCTTTGACCCTATAAAGCCGATCCAATGGTCGTTCTCGGCTATTTATCTGTTTCTAATAATCGTCACAATCCCTTTGGCTTTCGATGTTGGCGGAGACGATTGTGGTATTGCGTTTACCTTTACATTGACAAACTTCTATCTTGTAATGTCTACTATACGCATTATTAGCCGAAACACCAAATTCTCTATTATCGGATCAATCCTCTATTACCTCCAACATCTGATCATAATCCCTTCACTATTGATTCTACATCTTAGCTTATTCTCAGAAGAGTCCTCTCCAATCTGGATGAAGATCGTTTATCCATGGAGCTTCTTTGTGCGCCATGCTACGCCTCTATTTACGATCTTAGAAGGGTTCTGTACTCTGCTTGTTATCCAGGCTACTGGCCAGATTGCTAGATGGGCCATTCGCAAGTCTGATACTTGGATGTTTGTCCAGATCATCGCTTCCGGGTTCAATCTGACTACAAGCTTGTACTTTTTGTATCGTATTTATACGTTTCCAGTTGCAATTGAGCTCACTAGCGCTACGCTTATTGGCGCAGTGCTGACTATTTCCACTTTTCTAGGCCTGTATGGAATTCTCTCGGGTAGAGGCACTCCTGTTGAATCAAGTATGCTATTCTCATATACAGTATATGGGTTATATGTGACTTTTACTGATTTCCAGTCTTCGATTACAAGCTCGCTGTTTTTCCCGTTTTTGACTCCTACTACTGGCGACCATGTCAGTAATGTAGCAACCGCCTATGCTACAAGCAGCAGCGGTGGTAGTCTGGGGTTATTTGCTTCATTGTTGAAGTTTAGTGGCTTACTAGGCAGTGGTACTGGAGAAACCGGTTCTGGAGTGCCAGTTGCAATTGCTGTTGCTTCTCAGACTGCATTATCTTCTTCGTTCCCTCTTCGCTACCCCAACAACATCCCGCCATTCCCACCAATCATCATCACTGGTTATACGAACCTCGTTACTACGCTGGCCGAATTGACTCCCCAAGGGTTTGTTACTGTGTTTGAATTCTTCCGTGGAGCCATCTCCACAATTACCCCCTCCGTAGCTGTTTCATTAGCTTATCGATTATTTGTATTTTTCGCAGCAACTCGAATCATTCCTTCTCTCAAAGCGACACCACCACCAAGTCCGTCCAACTCTCTATCACCTATTTCTTCGCCAACCCGAAACACTTCATTTGCATCTTTGTCGAGTTCCAGCTCTACCGGCGCCTCCACCCTGGCTCCTAGTACCACCAACGTCTCTAACATCTCTCCTACCTCATCTACATCCTCCTCCCGCAAAAGAGTATCCAAATCGAAACCGGTCCTCTTCATCATCTACTCATACGCTCCTTGTATCATAATCGCTGTATATACACACCTTCTTCTACAGCATTCAGGTATCTTTGGAACCAGTATCAGTGGTCATGGTCGTGCTCCTGGCACCGCGGAAGACGCCAATGCTGCTCCTGCCACCTGGCAGTCCATCATCCTCAACCTTCTTGGTGGTAACTCCAAACAAGCATGGCAATTCTGGGGCTGGGCAAACATATTCAACACCCTAGCGTTATACGGACTCGAGCTTGTCTATGGCTCATCCGACAACCGAGAATTAATCAATGGTCATCACTTCAAATCCGACTAAAGTCGCTCCCTTCCCCCGTGTTACGATGTTACGAACTTACTTTATCCCTGTCCACCTCTCACCTAACTTATGAACTGAGTTGTCATCTAAAACTAATCTTCGCATTTGCATAATGGAATATATAATCGTTACTTCTATATGTTTCTCTGCCACTGGCGGCTGGGCTTTGCCCAGAACCCGTGGCTCGCTTCGTTCGCACGTCGCGTGTTTGTGTGGCTACTAATACTCTATTTTACATACGTACTTGGTATCCATATCAGAATTTAAGCAATTCTCGTCTACGAGTGTCTTTTTGGCACTCTCGGAGCTTGACTCTATGATTGCATTTTTATTTCATCATTTTGGATATTATATAAATAAACCTGGCATATTCGACTATACAATGTCCCAGGCTCGTCACAAGCCTAGACACAGGTCTGGAAGGGATATGAGAAAAAAAATTGATGCTTACTGAATTAAGATTAAGCTCCATTGGGTTACCTCAAAGGCAATTGCATAACTATCGTCTATGGGAATAATTCCCACCTCGTCGAAATTTTATGTCTGATTCATTCTTTGAAAAGACCGAAATGGACCTAATAACGATATCAACACACCAGATACTTGCGGTCCTACCATACCCAAAACGAGTAATCTGGAGTAAACTCCGGCCTCTAAGGAGGCAATAGAATCGTCAGCACCAGTGATCATCAACATCTCGATCCATCTCAATTCTTAAAAAAGGTGAATATCTAGGCTCTTTACACTAGATGCGTTTCCGCCAACAGTGACCGGAGACTTTCCCCAAAGCATGTAGTGATAAAAGTGAATTTATCTTTAGTAAGCTTCGATTCGCAATTTTTCAACTCATAAGCATAAAAGAGAAAAGGAAACGGAAGTAGGTGAGTGTGAAAATTTCGAGTATTTATATTGAGTATGTATTAGGGTTGTTGTGTATGCGGCTGGTAATTTTTGCTGGTTGGCGGCATCGACAGGTAATGTCAGCGCTTCTTGTGGCAGTCATGAGCGGGTAGAAAATGATTGACATAGGTTGATAGAGAGTGAAACGGTAGAAACTAATCTGTATAAGCTTATCGTGTTCTGTTTCGTATTTCGTCAGCCTGTTTCCGAGTGGATAACACGGTACTTCTACTTCTCACGTGACCATCTTGCGATCTCTTATCGGTTAAAAGATTTGGGCAAGGAACACAAAGGGAAGTGAAAAATAAAATTTCTGGCAAGAAACTCATCTACCGACCGTACAAAAATACTACAATAAGAGCCATAGCAAGTATTTTCGCCATGGCACGAAAAAATAATAAATCTAAGGGAGTAGATAAAAATGCGGAACCAGAAATTGACGTAGAAATACTGGAAAAAGATGAAGAGGAATTGGATTTGGAAAAGGTAGTCTTTGGGGACCTCGACGGTTTTGAGAGTGGGCTAAAAGCATTAGATCTAGATACGTACGGTGATAATGAAGAAGATGAAGAAGAAGAACTAGACGAAGATAACGACCTTATGGATCAGGATGGCGAAGACGATAAAGATTTGGCTGTTGTTCAGGATGATAATCTATTTTTTGTAGATGATAACATGGGAGGAGGAGGAGGAGGAGGTGATATGGGCTCTGATTCAAAGTCTAACTCGAATTCCGAGTCAGATTCAGATTCCGACTCTGACTCTGTTCTAGACATTCATGGTGGAAATGCCGCTTGGATCGATTCTGACGATGAAAAACTACAAGTATCTCTCAAGTCTTCGGATAAACTAAGAAAGCTGCGCAAATCACAGGCTGAGAATGTTGTCAACGGTAGAGAATATTCCCGTCGATTAAGAAGCAGATTCGAGAAAATGTACCCTGTACCGAAATGGGCTCAACCGGAGAAAACTAATAAGAAAAAAGCATCTGATTCAAGTGACGAAGAAAACGATCTTGATGAGAATTCGGAAGATGAATCGAGACAGCTCTCTGCCGATCCGCTAGCAAAGCTTCTCAAGACACAATCAACGTACATCTCGAAATCAGCACCAAAACTTCTATCGCCATCAGTTCTTGACATTACTCGTCTTAAAGACGCCAACTCTTCAGCGGTATCTAAATCTGCTATTCAGTCTCTAGACTTCCATCCTACTCATCCACTACTGTTATCCGGAGGTTATGATCGTACTCTGCGAATGTATCACATTGACGGAAAATCCAATCCTCTTGCAACCTCGCTGCATGTGCGAAGCTCTCCTTTCCAGACTGCCTTGTTCCACAAAGACGGAACCAAGGTGTTTGCTGGTGGCAGAAGACGGAATCTATATATCTGGGATATCGAATCCGGAAAGGTGGATACTATTACTAGAATGTATGGACATGAACAGACACAAAAAAGTATGGAGAACTTCCGATTATCTCCAGATGGCCAATATATTGGCCTCATTGGTGGTAGTGGCTGGGTTAATATTCTCTCTACGCAGTCTGGCCAGTGGATCACTGGTGCTAAAGTGGAGGGCATTATTTCAGACATTGCATGGCATAACAATAAAGATTTCTCTAAGCTGTCTATTGTCAACACTGGAGGAGATGTATGGGAGTGGGACTCGAGAGCAAGGAACTTCTCGGACAAGTGGAAAGACGAGGGTGGCATGGGAGTCACCACTATCGCGCTCGGCGGAAAGAATGACCGATGGTGTGCAGTTGGAAGTTCCAGTGGTATTGTCAATGTTTATGATCGTAAGAATCCAGTTGTAGGCATGCAGCTTTCCGAGGCTGAGGCTCCCATATACAAGCCCAAGGCAGTTCTGGACCAGCTAGTCACCAGCATTAGCAGTTTAAAGTTTTCCCCCGATGGGCAAATGCTTGCCATGGGATCGCGAGCGAAAAAGGATTCGTTCCGGATCGCACATGTCCCGTCCTTCACGGTGTTCAAGAACTGGCCCACGTCCGGCACTCCCCTGGGACGAGTCACGTCTGTTGCATTTACGCCCGGTACAGAAATGCTCTGTGCTGGTAACGAAGCCGGCAGGGCCCGCTTGTGGAAGTTTAATAATTATTCATAATTTTATTATTAGCATTTTTAGATTGATCTTGGGTCTGTATGTGTCGGTCTCCGACGGCTGGGCTCTGCCCAGGCGTTTTTTGGAGGTATGGCTGACTTGGTGAGCAATTGAGTTGTAAGTTGCAAAACAATTGAAGGTATATTGGAAACATTATATTACCAACCAACTGGTGTTTCACAAGAGATCGCGTCGCGTGGGGGGTCGCGTGGGCTAGGTTATATGATAAGACAATCATGAGGAGAAGGAGAAGGAGATTCTGAGGATAGTTGTCGATGGCTTGAAAGCAAGTATCTGAACGAAGAGCGAGGCGAACCAAGGCGATTGTCCTGAAAACAGTACGGACCCTTCTGGGATAATCATTTCGCTGATGCCGGACCTGTTTCGGTTGTTTGTATTCATTCTCAGTTATATATGTCTGTACCATTGTTCTCTCTATAGCTAGTAATCCTTATCCATCTTCAACGCAGTTTACTTTTGCTAACAGCCGTTAGCAACCCATCTGCGTGCCAGTGGTAATAACCGCTCGATAAGTTAATGGGAACAAAGAGAATGGTAGACCGGCTGACTCAAACGGTCGTCAATGCTTTGTAACTTGGTTTAGATATGCCCAGCTTTAGACGGCCAGAGAGCGATACCGAGCTCCGATCAACGGTCCACTAGTTCCGCTATTATTGGTACTACTACTACTACTACTACTACTACTACTACTACTACTACTACTACTACTACTACTACTACTACTACTACTACTACTACTACTACTACCTACTACTACTACTACTACTACTACTACTACTACTACTACTACTACTACCACCACCACCACCACCACCGATGGCCTGCCCTGGCCTAATATACCCATTGACAAGCGGCACACAGGCACTTGTTCTATCAATGCGTTTGTCAAGATGGTGCCGTATATCAGTTCATTAACGACGGCTAGAATCACTAGTGTTGCTATAACCAGCAACTTTGGAAGCCCAGCCATAACTTCTCCTATAGGGCGTCATTTACTGACCGCCCTCCGCCCTCTTTCCACCCTTTTTCCCGCCCACCCAATGTCAAACTCTCCCCTTGGGTATTCCCCTCTATTCCCTTCCCATATACACTTGCTGCTATTTCCGCCCGGTTATCTATCTCTCTAATCTTATCTCCTAAACAGCCTCTAAGAACAGTCATCGACCGTCAATTAGTCAATTACGCACTGCATATATAGACTATACGATTATGCGGATGTTGGAAATTGGGGCTTGTTCACTGGCAGCTGGCGCCGTATATTAAATAGATCCCCCCGATCAACTGGCAGAGGGTGCACGAAATAGCCGTTTGTGGTCGCTATCGGAGTCCGTGTTTCGCAGTAAACTCCGATCATATGTACGGTGCTCCGGTGCTTTATTCAGCCATTAAGTATCCTAAATGTTTTGGAATTTGGGGGGCAATGAAATATTTAAATATCGTGGGTTCTGTCTTAGTAGTTTAACAAGTGATTTAGACTATTAATATCTCGGTTACCGATGTCTTTGTCAAAAAGTGACTCAAAGGACACCCAGTCGGTGTCTGACCAGCAAAGTAATAATAAAAATAGCCATGACCATGCCATTGTCAATAGCCGGTCTTCTGGCGGGTCGTCTTCCATTAGCGAAATGTCGCAACCCAAAGAAAAGGTAATGGGCAAATTCACCATGCTAACGCCGTTTGTGGGACGACGGATTCCCCCAGTGCCGACCGAACGGTTGCCGTATCCTGAACCAACGGCCTCGGTTTTTTCCCGATACACATTTCAGTGGATCTATCCGGTTTTAAAGGTAAGCTAAAGTATACGATAGCGTGAGAGAGAGCGGAGGGAGGTAAACGACGTAACGGTGTGACGGCTGGCGACCCAGGCCGGCCCAACCCACCCTACCCTTAGTAACCAACTGTTAACTAACATTTCTCTACAGACTGGATACCTTCGAGATCTAGTGGAACAGGATTTATGGACTGTAGAAGGTACTTCAGTATCAGCCAAAGCGTTGTATGACACTTTCGACTCATATTTAGAAGGTTACCGAGAAAAGGCCCGTGATGAAGCAAGAGCTAAGGGTCTTTCTGCACATGATATTGAAAACGTACCTTTACCGAAATACTCGGTGCTAAGAGCCTTGAATAGGACGTTTTTCTACCAATGGTGGTCCGGTGGTGCACTTAAAATCGTCAGTGACTGCTCTCAGGCTTTCACTCCTTTGTTGAGTAAGAAGTTGATTGCATTTACTATGGAGCGGGAAATCGATTCTTCGCTTCCCATAGGCCCCGGTGTAGGTTACGCATTTGGCATTGTCCTATTGTTCTGTGTCAATTCTTTCTTTTTAAATGTCTTTTTCTTCCGATCTATGATGACTGGTGCTCAAGCCCGAGCCGTGCTCAGTCAGGCCATCTATGAGAAAACCTTGAAATTGTCCGGAAAAGCCCGTATCACTTATACAAACGGTAAATTGACCAATCTCATGGCCACCGATTGTCATCGGATCGATTTCGCTCTACAATGGCTTCATTTCGCCTGGACTTTCCCAGTGTCAATTATTATATGTGTAGTTATCGTATTGACCAACATTGGAGTATCTGGATTAGTCGGTTTCGCCCTGTTGTTTGTTTGTTTCTTCATTGTCACTTTTATGGCCAAAGTGTTGGGCAAGATCCGTAAAAAGGTCAATAAAATCACCGATACCCGTGTTTCCATCATGAGAGAGATCTTGCAATCTATGAAAATCATCAAGTTCTACTCGTGGGAAGAAGCATATGAAGACAAAGTCGCCGAAGTCCGTTCTGATGAAATGCACCGGATTAAAATTATGCATACTGCTAGAAATCTGTTGAATTCCTTGTTTGTATCTGCGCCAACTCTAGCTGGCTTAGTATCGTTTGTCACTTTATCAAGTACCGGCGGTCACTTGAACCCTGCTGCTGTCTTTTCCAGTTTGACCACTTTCAATATCACTCGTATGCCCCTAATGTTCTTGCCATTGGCTATAATGTCCGGTTATGACGCTTTTCTTGCCGTCAACCGTATCCAAGATTTGCTCTCTGCCGATGAGTCCGACATGTATTTACAGTATGATCAAGACCAGAAAGATGCCATTTCTGTAAAGGCTGGTACTTTTGTATGGGAAAAAGAAGACGACGAGACTGATCATGAGAATGATTCTTCGTCTGCTAATAAGTACTCCAGTAATGACAAGACAACCGGTGGGGATGAAGACGATGAAAACCAATTAAACTCGCTTACACCCTCTGAATCCATTAATGCTCAAGCTAAAAGTGTCCATGAACTTCCTGCTCCTGGCATGGTCGAGACTGTCGACATGCTCCCAGAAGATATTGCTCACGACTCGCAACAGGAGGTCGAACAGTTCAAGGGATTCGATAACCTCGATCTTTCTATTAGTAATGGAGAATTTGTTATTGTTACTGGTACCATTGGATCGGGTAAATCGTCGTTATTATCAGCTATTGCTGGTGGCATGAAGAAGCTAGGGGGTTCTGTGTCGTTGAATGGCCAATTGGTCTTTTGCGGCCAGCAATGGGTCCAAAATGCCACTGTCAAGGAAAACATCACTTTCGGTAAACCATTTGATGAAAAATGGTATAAAGAAGTCATCTCCGTTTGTTCATTAGAGAGAGATCTCGAGATCTTGCCAGCTGGTGACCAAACCGAAGTCGGAGAAAGAGGTATCACCATTTCTGGTGGTCAGAAGGCAAGAATCAACCTTGCCAGAGCCGTTTATTGGAATGCCGATATTATTCTATTAGACGATGTTCTTAGTGCTGTTGATGCTCATGTCGGTAAACACATTATCGATAACTGCATTTGTGGTTTATTGAAAAACAAGACCAGAATGCTCGCTACCCATCAGTTGTCTATTTTACCATATGCTGATCGGGTTATTTTCCTTGATAATACTGGTAAGACTTACACTGGTACTGTTGACGAATTGAAGGAAACAGTTCCTGAATTTAATAACTTATTGACTTACGGCCATCAATCTGAATCAGATGAAGAGAATGAAGAGGAGTTCGCCGAGCAAGTTGATGATAAGGAAGTAGTCGAAATCAAAAAAGTCGCTTCCAAGAACCCCAAAGCTTTAAGTGAGGATGATAAGAAGAAGCTAGGTGCGCTGATGCAAGCTGAAGATAAGGCCTCGGATGCTGTTCCTCTTAAGACGTACATGGCGTTCTTCAAGTTGGGAGGTGGATTCATTTCTTATGGTATTTTGCCATTGCTGCTTAGTACTATGATTCTCAGTACCTTTTGTCAGCTGTTCACCAATACTTGGCTGTCTTTCTGGACTGAAGGCAAATTCAAAGGTAGAACTGAAGGATTCTATATTGGAATTTTCGTCATGTTCGGTGTTTTGAGTGCCGTGTTTTCGTTCTTTTTCTTCTTCTTGATTACCCATATCATTAACCTTACTTCGTTGAAGCTTCATGTACAAGGTGTCAATCGAGTTCTCCATGCCCCTATGTCATTTTTTGATACCTCTCCACTTGGTAGAATTCTCAACAGATTCACCAAAGACACCGACACTGTTGACAATGAAATGAGTGATCAGACTCGTCTATTGCTCATGTCGATTTCCAGTGTTGGCGGTGCTTTTATCCTTGTTATTATCTATTTGCCATACTTCGCCATTGCTCTTGTAGGACTGATGTTCTTCTTCTTTGCTGCTGCTAAATTCTACAGAGCTTCTGCTCGTGAAATTAAGCGTATGGAGTCCTTAGGCAGATCTGTATTGTTCAGCCATTATGGTGAGTCGTTGAGTGGAACTGTTACTATCAAGTCTTACAGTAACCAAGCAAGATTCATCAAAAAGAGTGAAGAAGCCATTGATAAAGTGAATGCTCCTTATTATCTTACCATTGCTAATCAAAGATGGCTCGCATTACGGTTAGATTTGGTTGGTGCTGGTCTTACACTCGTAACAACCATGCTTTGTGTAACTGGGCAGTTTTCTATTAGTCCCTCATCGGTTGGTCTTGTGTTATCATCATTATTGCAGACCATCAATATGATGTCTATGATTGTCCGTCAATTAGCATCTGTTGAAAACAATATGAACTCAGTTGAACGGGTGTATCACTATGCTAACGACCTTCCTACTGAAGCAGCATTCCATATCGAATCCACTAAACCCGACCCCAGCTGGCCCGCCACGGGTGGGATTGAATTCAAAAATATGACCATGTCATACCAACAAGGGTTGGCTCCCGTTCTTAAAAATATCGTACTTTCTGTTAAAGGGGGCGAGAAAATCGGTATTTGTGGACGGACTGGTGCTGGTAAGAGTTCTATTATGGTTGCTCTTTATAGACTGTCGGAAATTTCCGGTGGTTCGATTGAGATCGATGGTTTGGATATTTCAACCTTAGGTCTTAATGAGCTTCGTATGAAACTGTCGATCATTCCACAAGACCCTGTTCTTTTCCAGGGCACCATTCGATCAAACATTGACCCTTTCGGAACTTGTGATGATGTCGAGTTGTGGGATGCTCTTCGCAGATCGTGGTTGATTGAAGGTAAAGACCTTGACGGTCTTAAACGGGGAACTTTAACTACTGATAAAGTCAAATTCCATTTGGATACGACGGTTGATGACGAAGGTACCAATTTCAGTCTCGGAGAACGACAATTGCTTGCACTTGCCCGTGCACTTGTTCGTAAATCCCAGATCTTAATTTTAGATGAAGCCACTTCATCAGTCGATTTCCAGACTGACAACCGTATTCAAACAACCATTGTTAACGAATTTAATCATTGTACTATTCTCTGCATTGCACATCGTCTTAATACCATTTTAGCATATGACAAGATTCTTGTGCTTGATCAAGGAGAAGTTGCTGAGTTTGACACTCCCTCCACACTGATCAATCAAAAGGGTGGTGCATTCCAATTGATGTGTGAACGATCGGGAATCACCGTTGAGGATGTGTTGGAACAGCAAGCTACTAGAAAGAAGGAAGAGTAGAGACTAAATTATTCATTATATATTTAAAATTAATACGCATTTTTTTATTATACTTTATCGCTAGAGCTGTTAGTTGGACTATGCCTACACCAGGTTCGCTACGTAACTGGACTGACCAACTTTCCCGCACCCTACTCTTATAAAACTATGATCATTTACTAAATCTCAACTGGTTCTACATTGTCATGAATAAAGTTATATACATCTTCCCAGTATCCTTGTTGCATACATGTGTCATTGTGGGTTCCTTTTGGATATAATTTAAACAGTTTCGTTGATGATTTACACTTGTCATACAATTGTTTAATATGCTCTGGCGGCACTAGTTCATCCTGACCTCCGCTAAGAAATAACACGGGAATGGTTGTTGGCAGTGTGTCAATAACCCTTTCGGAGTACCATGTCTCGGTGCATAAGAAAGACAAAGGACTGAGGATTGGGAACAGTACTGGTATGAGCTTCATGATAGATAAAAAGGTATTTTCAAGAACGATACCCTTGACAAGCAGAGAGCTTTTGGCTAATGAAGCAAGATAGATGGATACAGCACCTCCTAAGCTGCGTCCGTATAGAATTAAAGAGCTATCTCTTATCTGAGAATGATCATACAAATAATCCACTATGGCCTGACAATCGATCTTGATACCTTTTTCAGAAGGATGGCCGCTTGACTTGCCATAACCTCGGTATGAAATCATTACTCTAGATGGATGTTAGGTCTTTTTCTTTTTCTTCTTTTTCTCCTCATAGTACTCACACATTGTAACGCATATTGGTATAGAAAATATTGGCCAGTGGTAGACTATGGCCCATATTACCAGCATTAGGTCCAAGCATAAGTACGGTCTTACGTTTATAAGAAACTTCGTCTTTGTCATGCTGTGATCTGGTTAGATATTTAATAAGTCAAACAATAGGAGAGCTACATACCATCATTAAAAACGCATGAACTGTCTCTCCATCTGAAGTTTTGATCGTTACATCTTCATAGGGAATGCC
Source organism: Sugiyamaella grinbergsii (assembly GCA_030579895.1). NCBI lineage: Eukaryota > Fungi > Ascomycota > Dipodascomycetes > Dipodascales > Trichomonascaceae > Sugiyamaella > Sugiyamaella grinbergsii. Next base: position 219,903 of record JAKTRT010000015.1, read on the forward strand.
ATATGACTCGGGAGTGTCAACAATAGTTCTACTATCAGTGGGGAAGTTACTAGGATATATTAAATTAGTCTGGAATTTGTACACACCCACTGCCACTATCGAGTATAAGATAGGGATTGCGGTGAAGATTATTTTCACTGGTTTACTTAGATATGAGCCCATGGTTTGGATCGGCTGGAGGAATGAGTCGGTTAGAAGGCTCGGAAATGCATATGATGAGCGCCAGGCGATGTATATATAAGTCACGTGATTACCGATGAAGATGTTCACAAGAATAGAAGAAAAAGAAGAAGAAAAAGAAGAAGAAAAAGAAAAAGAAGAAGAAGAAGAATGAGAAAATGACGTGGGAGTGCCTTCTAACGAATTGATATTAGTGTGGGATGGTGTAGTTGTTGAGTTGTATGAGTATTAGTAGGAGCGGCAGCACTTGTTGCAAGGTTGTATTTAGGTGGGAAGATGTGGAAATCGAATCCTTTTGAAAACTTGTCTTTTAAAGCAATTGGTCCAACATCATAGATTATGTCTATAGAGATACCTTATATATTCCGCTTAACTTGTCATCTTCCAAATATATATATATATATATATTTGAACCCACTCAATATAGATACAAAAAACAGAGACAGGAATATAGTGTGCCGCATACCGTGAGGCTCGCAGGGCTGGGTTTTACCCGGCCTTTAACTCTACATTTTGCTGTATCGGTTCATGATCCGATTGAAACATCTTCACGAAAGGAAAAAAAATTAAGAATCACTAGATAGATAACCCAAACAAGATCTCTTAAGGGTTTGGAAGGTAATTTATCGAAAAGAATCAAAGTACTATCTTTTTAGCAAAAGAAGAGCCTTTCAGAAAAAATGACTGATTTAGAAGCCCCTAAGTCAGTTGATGAAGTTACTGAGAAACTTAGTACCAGTCTCACGGTTGATGAATCTGGTACTACTACTACTGAACAGATTGCTGCCGAAGAAACTACTGAATCGGTTGAGACTGACAAGAAAGAAGTCGCTGAAGACGATGAGTCGGTCACCAATACCGTTTTCAAATCTATTGAGAACTTCAATGTTGTCCATCCTTTAACTCATCAATGGACCCTGTGGTATACAAAGCCACAATCAGGAAATGAAGAATGGCATAATCTCCTTAAGAAGGTCGTTACAGTGTCCACAGTTGAAGAATTCTGGGGCGCCTATAATTTAGTACCCAAAGTTTCAGAGTTACCTATGAAGGCTGATTATTCATTTTTCAGTGAGGGAGTAAGACCCGAATGGGAAGATCCTCGAAACTCCAAGGGAGGTAAATGGATGTTTCAATATAGAACCGGTCGTCGAGCAATGTCGGTTGATGATGCCTGGTTAAAGGTTTTATTGGGAATGATTGGTGGAACCTTGGATAATGAGGATATCAACAGCGAGCAAATTAATGGTGCGTTTATTAGCATTCGTAAGGCCGGTATTAAGGTCAATCTGTGGACCAAGAATACAAATCAAGAGCTTGTAAGACCAATTGGCTTGCGATTCAAGGCTTTGCTAGGATTGGCGGAGCGTGAGGAAATCGAGTTTACTGCACATGAAGCTGGCAAAGGTCGATCTAAGGTTACTTTGTAAGAGAGAGATGTATATGGAAAGAGAGGGAGCGGGAGCATTGAATGATTTATTTTCCAAATAAAAGATTCTGTTAGTAGACTGGTTATGAGATTACAAATAGAAAACTATCATGTCAGAATGATCGAGGGTTTTTGTGTCTGATGGGAGGGCTCTGCCCTTGCCATGAGAAGGGTATAATATTAAGTGTAAACAATATGTGCTGGACGGGGGGGATAATAAGAATAATATATATTAATCAATAATCATAAAGAAAAAAATCGTTTGAAGTTAGGAAGCATAAAAAAAAAAAAAGACCAATTTATAAAAAACCACTGACTTACCAAAATAAACTCTTAAACCAGCTAATCCAATTCTAGCCATCCAACCATCTAATCATACTAACGAAAATCCACACAACCTCATAAAATCATATAGTGCAAATCTCGTCATGTTATCATAATCTAATTTTAACCTTTTCGTAACATCACTGCTCGGCGATTCTGGGAGTAGTATACATTTGCACAAGATCATGCTCCTTGTCGACCTCGTGGTCCTGCAAAAACTGGATAGCGACTTTTGAGAGACAGTTGGCTTTGGGAGGAACATCAAATATTCCTACTGGAGTTCTTACTCTAGTCGTTCGTAGATCATCTCCGGACATTTTCAAAACCTCACCATGACCTAGTATATTCAAGCACTTTCTAATAACTCTATCTTCAGAAAAGGAGGGGCCCATTTCAAAGCTGACTCGTTTCCAACGGCCTTTCCAATCATTGTAAAGAGCCTCTTCTAGTTTGATCTCTTCTTCAGAAGTAAATGGCGCAAGCCGAGTTTTCAAAGAACGCAAATATCTCATTTGAATCGCTTGCCAAGTATGACGGCCGGATATAGCTTCGGAGATTCTGCGCCATGGAAAGTGTCTCATTTCCTTTAGATAGGCAATGATTGTATCGTCATCTTCTGTCCATCTGTGGCACTCAACTCTCTTGTCTTGTGGTGTTGATTGTCGGGGTGGTGAACTTGACACTTCCTGTTTGATGTGAGCTCTTTTTAGAGGGCGGGCAGAAGAGGATGAGTTAATTCGATGCCGGAGAGCCAATGATTCATGGGTAGATTCGTTATCCGACATGGGTGATTTGACATGTATTTCGTCTTCGACGTCGTCCTCGTCATCTTCTTCTTCATCAGCAACATCAACATCATCATCTTCTTCTTCTTCTTCACCATCTTCTTCTTCATCTTCTTCATCATCATCATCATCTTCTTCTTCTTCATCTTCTCCATCTTCTCCATTTTCCTCATCTTCTACCTCTTCTATGTCTTCTGCACCTTTTTTATCTTTTTTATCTTTTTTATCTTTTCTATCTTTTTTATCTTCTTCTTCATCCTCGTTCTCGGTTTCCTCCATTTCTACGTCCTCTTGTTTCACCTCCCTTTGGTCTCCCTTTTTGATGCCACTATGCAATTGATCTCTAACTTTCAGATCAAGCTCATCAGATAACATGAGACCTCCATTCCATTGCTGATTAGAGACTTGGGATCCACTGGCATCACCGCCTGTCATATTTTCAGTGTGGGCTAATTCGTACATCGGTGGAGAAAGTGAGTCGGACATGGCAAAATCGATTTTTTTATCTGATTCTGGTGAGTCCAGCGAACAATAAGAAGAGATCGAATTGGACGAGTCGTTGACTAATGAGTTTGAGTTCGAAATCGAACTTGATGAAGAGCATGACGGCTTGATTAAAGGCGGAAGAGAGAGGGATATGGAGGAACATCCCGCGAACTCATGAATAGGAGGGAGTTCACATGATGCGGAATTGTTAAGGGTGGACAAAGCATATTTCTTTAAAGGCTGATGATAATCACGAGGAATCGAATCCGTATTCAACAGCGGTGGACAGGTATTGACACTAAAAAGATCGGCCGGTCGATACAGATGGTCTGCAAATATAGAACTGGGTGCTATCGAATGACCTTGCTGATATTGCCTGGGATGCTCAAGAGAATACAGGGTATCAATCGGGCTGACCGTATGATTATGGATTGGGGAAGAGATTGGAGACACCTTTTCCTGTTTTATAAATGTAGAACAGGAAGATGATGAGCTGGACATTAGTTATTAGATTTGGTCTGACTGGAGTACGGTAGTGGGTTTGGGGTGCCAACGAGATATGACAGGTACAATGCGACAAGTTGACGAGATCAGTGTGACACGGTCGGCGTCTTAGGCCTAATAAGTGGGATATTACAAGAGCACTGAAGGGGTGTGATATTACAGTGATGTGAGAACAACTGTGTAACAAATGGATCACCAAAAATTATACCAGGTTGATATACAACGGACAACTGGTGGGGAAGACTTTAGATTTGAGGAACAATTGACCTCACAACGACAGGTAATATTGTGGGGATATTTGTGGGTTAAGTAGAAATGGTCTGGTAGAGGTGAACTTTCGGGGTTACCAGGATCATATATTTCATTTCTTTTTCCCCCCCCTTTTTAATTTCAATTACCGCCGAGTAGTATCAGTGGGTCAGTGGGTCAGTGTGTCAGCGAGGGTATCAGTACGTCAGTGTGTCGGCGTGTCAGGGGCACGAGGTATGGTATATTCTATGTTACAAAGGTAGAAAGGTAGCTGTGACGGCTTTACCAAAGAGCGAGTACATTACGTACTGCCATTGTAAATTTCATTATAGTATTTGGAATACTAGGAGGTAGAGAGTGGTACAGTCGTGTAGGCTTAAATGAACAACGTCACAAGATAGCAGCCAAACACAAACAGTTACAATGTCATCATATAAAAAGACTATCCATATCAAGAAATTAATTAATTTAGTGAATAATTCACATCTCACTTCTCCAGCTTTTATCGAGATCAGTATAGCCGCTTGATAGATTGTCATTAGCTCTGGTACTCATCTATTAAATTGAGTTTATCTCTCTCATCGGTTCTGCGCATAAAAATAGTGAGATTAAGTTGCCGACGTGCATAATCAGTGCTAAAGATAAGCTAATGTGAGATTAAGATTGAGAGTAACGTAGACGGTAGTGTGAGGTTAAGATGCACATTTGTTCATATTTACGCTCTCACTTGCACTCTATTGCCCGACTTTCTTACCCGCCTCCTGTGTATATCTTGTCCACCTCCTGTGTATATCTTATCCGCCTCCTGTGTATACCTTGTCCACCTCCTGTGTATATCTTGTCCACCTCCTGTGTATATCTTGTCCACCTCCTGTGTATATCTTGTCCACCTCCTGTGCACACCTTATCCTCCTTCTGTGTATATCTTGTCCACCTCCTGTGTATATCTTATCTACCTCTTGTGCACACCTTATCCACCTTCTGTGTATATCTTATCCACCTCCTGTGTATATCTTGTACACCTTAAGCATACTTGACGCGCGTCTTTACAATCTACTTTTAATTAGTTATATAAATTACTACTTCACTGAACACTAGACACAATCGTCAGATAGTTGGTCGGTCTGACAATACCAACCTCTCCTTTGATAGTGCCCAAACCTATAGAGCCTACTGATGGAGTTTGTAGAGATCCAAACATGGATGTGAATGTCTGGACATATGTGACCGCATTTGTTTGTACAACACCGCCTGGTAGAGTAATGGTTGTATAAACGATGGTGGGACTAGGAGGAGGAGGTGTGACAGTCTTTGGAAGCGGGACAGAAGTTCTATCGATGTCAGCTAATTGACCATGTTAGTAATGGAGCTTGCCGTGTCAGTTCGAGGTATACATACCTATTACTTGGCCAAAACCAAGCGCCGTTAAACTTAATAGTCCCCAGATCTTCATTTCAGTTGTGTATGCTTATGGGTTTATAAATAAAAACGATCGTCGTCGACTCTGTTAGCAGAGACGAGTTGACTAGTGAGTGGAAGGGGTCTCTCACGTTGTTTTTGGCAGATTATTTGATGAGTTTTCTGTCAAAGTTGCTTCCGAAGTTGTTTATGAAGTGCCTGTGAAGTAACTATCAAGTCGTTTATGTTTTTGAGGTTGCTTCTGTTTGTATTGAGTAGTTACCTATGCTTTATGAGGTTGCTTATGCTTATGAAACTGAAACTGCCTATGCTTTATGAAGTTGCCTATGCTTATGAAGTTGCTTATGCTTATGAAGTCACTCCTTTCTACTTCTTTTCTTTTGCCCTTTTCGTGGCTCTGTTTATGTATTTCTTCGACTCTTCTATCTTTCGTTTAGTGCTACCTTTCGTTTAGATGTAAATGTAAGAACCTGTCGGCACGAACTGGAAAACTGAATAAAGGAATGCCACCCTTCACCACGGCTGAGCGAGAATGAATCTTGGCCAGAATGCAAGCAGCCGTAGCAGCAGATAATGCCATGCGAAGTACATGCTGTTAACGGGGCTGTCGCAGGCGTCTGGAGCGGCGATGCGCGGTTCTGTGGTGAAAACGATATCAGTCATGTCGGGGTTTCTGTAGGTGCATATCAGAAGGAATGGTAGTCAGGGCATCTTGCCAAATATAGAACATCGACAATGGATAATTACAAGACGGTTCAGAAAGCGCCGGAAATGCGCCACAACATTTAAACCCCTGCCATGCATCCGGTCTTCTTTCGCTTACACATCGCCTAAACAATCCGGTGTCCTCCCATGGAAGCAAGAAAAAAAACGTCCACCGCGTACACCAAACCAGCCATTAGCCATGACACTTAAACCCCACCCATACTTTATCGGACTGCGTTCTATCAAAGCAGCCAGCCACCCTTACCTCAATCACAAACATATTTCCCGAAATTGATTCCATGTCTCGCTCAACCGGGCACGAACCCTAATCTCAGCCTTTGATTGGGAATTATCTGTCGGAAGCAGAATTATATAGGCAGGGCAGAGGTTTACAAATGGGATTTGGATGAAATAGCTACCCCCTATCGTTGTTGGTTGATTTCTAATTGTAGTTTAGATCACTTTGCGGCGATTCTGTGAAGTTCGCTATATAATTTCCACGTGGGTGTCATTGCCATTGTTTGGAAAGATAGACCAAAGTGTGAACCAGATCAAAGTTATCAATGTCTGATGATTTGAAAGGAATTGAAGGTGGAGTTGGAGGAGGTGAAAGAGATAGTCCTCCTACCACTGCTTCTGAGGGTCCTACCGTTATTGAGGCTGTGGTTACCATTGTCCCTCCTAATAGTTGTAATCCTCCCGCTACGTCTGCTACATCTGGCCTTCATCCAGCCAATACTACTCCTTGTACTAAACATTCTAGACCAAAGGTCGTGAGTCACCCGTCCGATTCACAACAACCATCTCGCGCTCAGAGCCCGGCGTTAAGACCTCAATTAAGATGGAGAGCTTCTGTCTCTGGTGGCAGCGGCGGAGGTCAAGGTTCTATGACTAGCACTAGCGGCCCGTCACGAAAATATATATACAGTACTGAAGATGACGAAGAAGAATTGGAAGCCGACTTAGAACGTGAATACTATGAAGGCTATTCGGACGGATTAAAGGAGAAAATTAGAAGAGCCACTATCAAGGCTGACAGAGAGCATCATCTTCAACAGGTGCGAGACCAAAAAGAGCCCAGGGACCTGTCTCAATCTCAACCACCACCACCACCAACACCGCAACAACCATCTCAAGTGCCATCTTTTAACATCGGCCCACCTCTAAATATCAATATCTTATCAAATGCTCCTTCAATTCGAAGCGGCACGTCTACAACCGCCTTGGTCGGTACACCAAGAGTCGACCCTATTGATGAACGGCTTCTAAGACATCGCAGAAGCGAACTTATAGCTGATTTGCTAGCCGACGACGATGGCGGAAACACCGTTCAAGCTGCCAAAGAACTTCTCGGTGAAGACCCTCATCGATATTATCAGCCTCATCATCGTGTTCATAGTGTCCACCATCATCACTACGATGATCGTTCCGTTCGCAGCAATGACCCCTTTTCCGTTCGAGAAAGCTCAGCTGCTACTGCTAAACCTTTGGGCCCTGAAGGTGATACTGAAGCTGTTGGTATGATCGAAGATGACCATCAACACACCCATAATAGCGACATCGATAACGAAAACGATGACGACGCCGACGATGCCGCTGACGACGATGATGATGATGATGACGACGATGATGCTAGTATTGCTAGTAACGAAACATTCACTCTTCGAGAGCGTCAAGATGCTATTAATACCACCCATCCTTTCGGTATTCGTATTTGGAAGCCGGCCGTGTATAAAAAAGTCCGTTCTGTGCAACGAATCGCCGAAGGGGACCTGCATTCAACTCCCGGAAAGGATATTCAATGGACAGTTTGGTTTGGTAATATGCTGTGGACTCTGTTATTCGGAACCCTGTTATTTGTAACTTGTACTATGGGGTCTGCTTTGTGTTTGTCATTATTTTGGAGTGATTCGGCTCAAGAGTATGGTCGAGCCTTGTTTAAACTAGGGACATATTTATGGTTCCCATTTGGCCACTACGTAGAGCTGGCTCAGGATGAGAATTATCTCCATGAAGATGAAGGAGAAGGTTTGAGTATAGCTGATTACCAGCGATGGCAGGCTGGAGATGTCGAATATGGAAGATTGTTTTTTGGTCCCGGTAGCACCGCAGCAAGAGAGCATGGTAGTGGCACTGATAGTGCTCCTGTCGGTGTGATGGATAGCTCTGCTACCGCCACACCTACAAAAGGCCCTAATTCTGCTACTGCTACTACGCCTACTGCTGCTAGTATGTATCCAGCAGATGCAACGGATGATGAAGGACATCCTCTGTTACGATCTCCCGGGTCCAACGACTTCCGTCGTAAACGACGTCTATTCGGAAGAGGGCAGTGGAACATTGGCCGGGTACTGTTTTATGTCTGGTTTTATACTATTATCTGCCCGATTCTTTATACCATCTCTATCATCTGTTGGCTTGGCGTTTTCTCCATTCCAATGGCAAGAGTTGCTACAATCCTCATCCCGCACCTTCGAAGACATCCTCTCGCATTATCGTTCAAGCCAGCCTCTGCGTTCTTTTCCGACAATGGACCGGATCGGTCGTCTAGTATCATCCTTTGTACTTATAGAGCATGGGGATGGAATTATTACAAGTATACTATTGATGGTACGAACGTCATTATTATCAATCTCATGTTACCAGTTTTATTTGTCATCTTCGACTACTTTATTCTCTACGGAACATTGCACATTGAAAACTCCATTACAAACCCTGCTACAGTATTTTGTCTTAGTTTGGCGTCGATTGTTCCACTGGCGTATTTCATTGGCCAAGCAGTGGCTTCCATCTCTGCTCAATCTTCTATGGGAATGGGTGCTGCTATTAATGCATTTTTCTCGACTGTCGTAGAAGTATTCCTATACTCGGTCGCTCTTGGTCAAGGTAAAGGTGACCTTGTAGAAGGAAGTATTATTGGTAGTATTCTTGCTGGTGTGCTATTTTTGCCAGGAACTTCAATGTGTGCTGGTGCCATTCGTAGAAAAACTCAACGATACAATCCTCGTTCTGCCGGTGTCAGTTCGACTATGCTTGTGTTCGCAGTGATCGGCGCTTTTGCACCGACTGTGTTCTATCAAATATACGGTCCTTATGAGCTGAGATGTGTTCCTTGTGGAATCGACCTAGCCGGCATGGCTGCTGATTGTAGTAAATGTAGATTCGACCAATTGCCATTAGTTGAGAACGATTTCTATCTCAACGTGATTCAACCGTTCAGCATCACTTGTGCAGTTCTGTTGTTTGTTTCCTATGTTATTGGTCTATGGTTTACTTTGCGAACTCATGCTGCTATGATATGGGCCACTCCCACTGTTTCTGAACAGCCACCTATGTTACAGCATCTTCAGCATCTTATTCCAAGCGGTGTAATTGGCGGCCTGACACAACAGCCTGGCCCCCCTCCGCTTAGTGGCACTTCCATCGACAATCAATCATATGCTAATCCCGCCATTGGCACGCCCATTTACCCAGTTAATTCTCAACAGAGTCTGATTCGTAGGCATAGTAAACATGTTCCACTGGTTGCGACTCACCCCTCGGTGAGTGTAGTTTCTTCGGCTCCTCCTATTCATTCTACTAGCACTCCACCTCCTGGTCCTCCTCTAAACGTTCCTGTGAAGGAAGATGTCCCACTAGATACTGGCGAAGGAGGCGGCCACGATGCTCCTAACTGGAGTCGACTCAAGAGTTCCGTCATTCTTCTCGGTGCCACTGTTCTGTATGCAATAATTGCCGAAATCCTAGTAGATACTGTCGATGTTGTGCTTCAAAACTTCTCCATCAGCGAGAAGCTTTTGGGTATCACTGTATTTGCGCTTGTTCCTAACACCACTGAATTCCTCAATGCCATCTCTTTCGCCATCCATGGTAACATTGCTCTCAGTATGGAGATCGGTTCTGCTTACGCTCTTCAGGTATGTCTGCTCCAGATCCCCGCTCTTGTTTTCTATTCGATTTATACTGAAAAGGGTATAATTGGACCTATCCATGAATACGTCTTCACCCTTGTATTTCCTCGTTGGGATCTGTGGACCGTCATCTTCTGCGTTTTCTTGTTCTCGTACATCTATGCCGAGGGTAAGAGTAACTATTTCAAGGGCTCTATTCTCATTCTGGCTTACTTTGTCGTAATGGCAGGATTCTTCTTTGCTGCTGTTGAGAGTGGAAGCGACATCCTAGGCAACTATGGAACTTTTATTTTCCCACACCCACCTCCTACCGTTGCATTAAATATTCGAACTTGATTTTTTTTTTCTATATAAGTTTTGTTTCTATTTATTTTGTTCATTTTCTTTTCGGCGGTCGTTTCGACCTCCGGCGGCAGGGCTCTGCCCAGACCCGTTGTGCTCGTTTCACGAGCTAGAGGGAGTGGGGACGACGCCCAGATGTAGAATCGGTAAGCCAGTGGCGTTGAATTACGATATTCAGATGTAGAATCGGTAAGCCAGTGGCGTTGAATTACGATATTCAGATGTAGCATCGGTACGCCAGCTGAGTTAAGATATTCAGATACAGCATCGGCACGCCAGAGGTGCTGAGTTACGATATTCAGATACAGCATCGGTACGCCAGCTTAGTTACGATATTCACATACAGCATCGGTACGCCAGAGGCGCTGAGTTACGATATTCAGATACAGCATCTGAACGCCACTGTACGCCAGTGGCGTTATATAGGCTTATCATCGGAACTCCATCACCCTACCCAGTCTGATTCTGTAAACAATGACATTTCCAACCCTTTCCAGGCACGATAATCGTCGAACCACGCTTCAAACAACTGATCGCCAGTGTCAAGATCTACGGCGATTTGGTAAATATTAAGCCCCATGCGGCAAGTCTTGTGTGGCGCGTTTCCGGCTGATGATGTAATAACATCTCAAAACCACCCAAGCACCCGTGTTCGCTTACAAACTGCCAGCCCTGCATTAGTAAAACTTATCTAATCTTACGCAATATCCCAATGAGGATTTGTCAGGGGGTAGTCGGTGTCTGAAAAGGATCGTTCCGTCATAACCCTAATTGGGACTATCTGATTTCATATATTAAGGGGTCAAAACTCACCCAAATTGTCGAGAATATTTCTATTAATCCAATCAATAAAACATTAATAGCCTATCAATCTTCAGATCACTTTTATTACCGTTCAATTTATTATGTCTAAATCAGTTATCGCTATTGTTGGAGCTAATGGTGTGCTTGCAAAACCCATTGTCGACGCATTGACTAGTGATGTTTTCAGAAGCAACTATTCTCTTCCAGTTAGAATCCTAACCAGAGATGTTTCTAAAGCCCCGGCCCAATATTCAAGCTCTCCCGATGTGAAGTTGTATCAAGCAGCTGATTTCGACTCTTATGTCAATGCCTTGAGTGGTGTTGATGTACTGGTCGATTTGAGAGCTTTCACAGCGGTGAACGATTCTTCAATTGTTGACGCTGCTAAGAAGGCCGGTGTTAAGCTTTACACACCTTCAGACTTTGGCAGCAACTACCAGAAGGCAGGCGCTTTTGCGGCCACTTTCCAATCTAAGGCAGATGCTGCTGCCTATGCTAAGAAGGTAGGACTTAGAATTGTTCAGATCCATACTGGGTTTTTCATGGAGTTCGCCCTTTCAGTCATGCCAATTGTCCTGTTTGCCGATGCTAAAAATAAAATCGCTGATTATCCTGGAGATGGATCTGAAGTAGTTTCGCTTACTTCATTGAAGAACATCGGCCAAGCAGTAGCCGGTCTCTTTTCTAACCCATTATCGGCTATTCCTAGTGAAGTCTTTGTCAGTGGTGACATCATCTCTATTAAGGAGGCAGTAAACATTTACGAAAAAGCTACTGGTATCACTCTCGAGCACAAGCCCAAAACTGTTGAAGAGATTACCAAAATTGCTAGTGACCACTTTGCCAACGGTACTGTTGGCGCTGGGTTCTTTGATATTCTTCGCGCTATTACTGTTTCTACTGATGCCAATGATTTCAGAGCCATTTCCAGCAACCAATTGGTCAACCCCGGACTTTTCCAGTGGGAAAAGGCATCTGACGTTGCCGCGAAAGTTCTATCTAAGAAGTAGGTTACAGTACGTAAGATAATATACGAAGAGTAGTTGAAATAGTAAATATATAGTATACCAACGATTTCAAAGGCCATTTCTAGCAACCAATTGGTCAACCCCGGACTTTTCCAGTGGGAAAAGGTTGCTGACGTTGCCGCGAAAATTCTATCTAAGAAACAGGTTACAGTACGAAAGGTAATATACGAAGAGTAGTTGAACTAGTAAATATATAGTATACGCTTAGTACTTGACGTGTGAATAATGCTTATATACAGGTTATATGGTGGGTGAGTGAATACTGGCTTGTACAGTGAATGCAACTTTATCCTCACTGTGTACTGGTTATATATTTAATACATATAAACTATATAACATGCCCACATCGATTACAGCAAATAAGGGACATATACCTTTCTGCCTCGTGGGTAATCAGGAAACTCCTTTCTATACCGACGGTGCTTCTTGACAGCCCATACCCACATCTGAAGAGTCGCAACGACAAAAAATACAAGTGCAGACCAATTCTGGGAAAGGAGAAATACTGCTAACCAAGCAACACTTTCGAAGAAATAGTTGGGGCATGAAACAAAATCAAACCCGAAGCCGTATGGGATTCTTCGCTCGGTGGTTCCAGCAGGGCGCAGATTAGAAAGAATGACATGAGTCTGGAAATTGGCCAACTCGGCAAACATCCATGTAAACGAAATAATCAAATAAACGGCATCATCGACATGGAATAATGATTGTCTGCTGAAAAGAAACTTGGATAAAGAAGTGGCACCAAGTCCATATGCAAAAGAACTAGGAGCATAAGTGAAGTATGCTAATAACACTCCCGACAGAATCCAATAATGGCCCGAATTCTTGAACACATTGAAAAATGGCATAGTAGCCAACGAGAATTTATGGACAAATATCGTTTCGAATTCTCGCTTAAGGAAATGTAGCATTACAAACCCGAAAACGAGCACTTGATCTTGTGTATGTTCGAATTCAGAGCCATAGAATAACGCCTGGCCAAAGAAAAACAATGGATGGATTAGTAATGGACCGAGGTATTCAATAATGAACACGGTTCTCCAAGCAATTTGTGGTCCGAGATCTTTAACGTTGATGGTGATAGAATCTTCGGTCCCAAAATAGTCGCCAATACTTTCTTTGGGGTCAAGCACCACGTCGGGCTTCTTCTTGCTACCCTTCGAATCGACTGGTTTACCATCTACCGAAGGAATTGTCAATCGGAGACGGTCACTAGACAGTCCAGTGGCTTTAGACAGCAATCCGGCGACTTCGCTTACGGATGTGGTAGAATTGAGATCCAATTCTTTAGGCAATCTTGCGATTCGCTTACCACGCGATTTAAATAGTATATTAACCATTTTTTAAGTTTGTTATTGTTTTTGGTTACACTGGTTGGAGTTGAAGGCTAACAAGGAGTGATTAGTAGGGTGTTTTTGAATTTTTTTTTTTTGAACGGAGCAAGTAAATTAAACTTCTTGCCCAAGTACTGGGTTGAAGGTGCAAAAGACCGGAGGGCCGACCTAACCCTGGAAAGTCTATTCCGCTGGGTAGTTGGCGATTTTGTCTTGACCAGTCAGACATTTGTTTTTCTATCTCTCTAGTTGTATCGTTTCTAGTACCGGTCCTATATGAGCTCTCTCCTATCAACCACGTCCCAATCTCTGCTCACCACCCGGTCCTTCTCTATGTCAAAATATCAGCATCGAAAAAAATCAGGGGTACCCCCTACTGCCAAGCTGGGACCTTAACATACCCGTACGGCTGGGGATGTACAAGTTTAGATCAAGCAGACCCGCATTCATTCGCATTCACATTTACAGGTCCTGGCAGCAGAGGGCTTAATAACATCTCCTTATTTTCAATATTCATGATCAGCCCGACCAAGAAACTGGCTTAGTCCACAGTTTTAAAGTTAAGCCAATTGTATGATTGGATATCTAGAATCAAAAAAAAAAACCTTACCACAAAATAGTCCAAGCATACCACTTGCAATTGGCTTTCGTACTTTTTTTTTGTTTGCCGTTGGCTGTTAATTGTGGTGTGTGGTTTGCTGGAGTCCACTCGAACAACTACTCTGCGACTACTATCATTAGATATTCATAATGTATGGAACAGTAAACAGAGTTAACGCTCAAAATGCAAAGGTAAAGTTGGCTGATTCATATACAAAGCTATTGCGAGAAATTACTTCGTCACATAGTTCGGGGTCGTTTTCGATAGGAAACTATGCGATTTCTCGTTTGATTGGTAGCGGCAGCTTTGGTAAAGTATACTTGGCAGTTCATAAATTCACCCGAACGAAAGTCGTACTGAAGGCATCTCCTAAAGACCAGCCGAATCTAGTCCGAGAAATCCATCATCATCGTCAATTCAAACATCCTCATATTGCTCGATTGTACGAAATCATCGTTACTGAATCATTGGTTTGGATGGTGCTTGAATACTGTCCTGGTGATGAACTGTATACGTACTTGATTAATAACCCTAGTCAATTAAAGAATGAAGAAGTGAAAAAGATCTTTTCTGAATTATGTGGTGCTGTAGCATATACGCATTCGAAAAACTGTACTCATAGAGATCTCAAGCTGGAAAACACTTTGTTGGATAAACGCCATAATGTAAAGTTATGCGATTTCGGGTTTACTCGAGAATATGAAAATAATCGAACGATGCTGGACACTATATGTGGTACCAGCTGTTATATGGCACCGGAGATGTTGATGGGCAAAAAATATTCCGGCGAAGCTGTCGATGTATGGTCATTAGGTGTGATTTTATATACATTATTATATGGAGAAATGCCTTTTGAAGAGGAAGATGATACTGATACAAAAATGAAGATTGCAAACGAAGAGCCTTCATACCAACTTATATTAAGTACGGAAGCGAGAATGAGCGTTCCGGATGACGCAAAGGAGCTAGCGAAGCTTTTATTATCAAAAGATCCTAAATCTAGACCTTCATTGAATGACATCTTGAATCACCCATATTTAGACGATTATGGATTCATTCAGCGTGCTATCCTAAATAATAAGGAGCCTAAACCATTCTCTACAAAGTCCGAGAAAAAGGTTCTACGTAGCTTAAAGTCTGCTAATATTGATCTGAGCCATCTGGCTGACTCGGTTCTGTCTCATAGTTGTGACTCGTTAGCAGGATTTTGGGCACTAGCGGTTGAAAGACAAGTCAAGTTGGATTCCCGCAAGAATAGAAGATCTGGTCTGGGAATTAAATTGAAAAGAGAAGATCGTGATAAAAGCGTTGAATTAGATGGTAGTGGTGCAGAAGATATACTACCGCCATCTACATCTAATATTGTCACTTCGACGATTAGCATGCCCAACAACCGATTCAAGCCTTCTAGTGGACCAAATTCTCCTCGTTCTCCACTTGGTAGGTTCACAACCTCCTCAATTCGATCTTCTAGCGAACCGGACAGGAATCTCCAAGACAATCATGACAGTAGTAACCATGACAGTGGTGACTACCGTCATTCTAACAGTGCAGACTCGAATGCTATTCAACTTTTTACCAAAAACAGCTCCGAAGGCAATGCGGAAGAGAACGTTGATAGCGATACACCTCGAAAACCCGTTCAATCGACTCCTAATATTTCTGCAACCCCACCGGGATCTGAAGGTTTATCTGGCTTAACGTTGTCCAATCCATCTCTTGACAAAGCCGATGAACCGAGTATATTCAGCCATTCTTCGCTACTAGAAAAAACCCGGTACCGGGCGTCTACTGCCTCGAAAGATATTAAAGCATCTCTTAAATCCACCATGATGAAGTTAATATTTGTTGGTAATCTCAAACGACGCCAGTCAAATATTCAACCAGGAAGGATATCCACGGCTGCTACCACTTCTAGTACTCTGACATCTGCTCAATCGACCATTTCTCAACTAAATGTACATAGACACGATCAGTCCGGTGGCGATATAACCGCTCGCGCTCTGTCGAACAGTAATAACCCGGTGGCTATTGTTGTTTCTCAGCATCACCAGGATAACGACCCTGATACGCAAGACTCTACAGTTGGTGATTCAAATCAAAATCACTCTCAAAGCTTCTCTTCTGACTTCAATGATACAGTGAGCTCCAATCAAACAACAAACTCCATTGCCAATCGTAAGCTTTCAGCAAGAGCTCGCCCTGTATCACAAATTTCCCAAATCTCTGCATTTTCACAACTATCTCAATTCTCTATGAACTCACAAGTTTCGTCGGCTCCTTCGCAACTCTCACAAGACAAGATTAACAAAGCATTTAAAGATAGCCAGAAGGCCACTACTAGTAAACGGCCCACTTACTCTCGCCGGTCAACATCTTCATCCATTTCTTCCCTGATATCGAGGCATCGCAAGACCCATTCTAAAGCATCCAGCACATCAAGTGCGTCTCTCAAGTCTGCCCCTAATAGCCCTAGAAGAGTAGCATCACCAGCCCCCGGCTCGCACTCGCCATTCCATAGGGGTCACCATCTGCGAGGACGTTTTCAGGAACACTCTGTCTTTCCTGCATCTGGCAAACTTGCTGATAATCACAGTGCACGGGTCAAGCTTCGCCGCAAATCTCCGTTTGGTAGTATCTCTTATGGTCGTCGGTCTTCCAACTCCAGTAGTCGCAAACCACGATCATCTACAGCAAAAGTAATTGAAGAAGGGGAAGAAGGAGAAGAGGGAAACGGCGAAGACGTCTATGAAGATATTGAAGATGAGATTAGCAAAGAGGTTTAATGAACACTATCATATACGCACGCATAATCATAGCATTAAACAACAATTATAATTATTAATTACTTTAATTTATTAAATATATATATATATATATATTCTAGAGGTTAGCAATAATAATGGCCGGTTGTCCAGGAACAGCCTCTTGAACCTGCTTAATGCCAGGAACCTCAACATCTTCGCCGGTAATAACGTCCCTACCTTTGGTAGAATCGTTCTCATCTATAGCGACAAGTTGAATTTCTTGAATCTTGGTAGCTTGAGGACTCTTCTTTAAAAGAGCAACCGTAGTCTTAACAGTATCAACTTCATTGAAAGTTAGTTTACGATTAAAGACTGTCTCTGGAGAGAGCTTTTCAACGGTTAATTTGGTCTTGACATGATTGACAAAATTCATGCCGCGCTTAACATCACCGAGCTTAGCGACACTTTGCTTGAACTCAGGAGTGAAGTTAAGAGTCATATTTTCAAACGAGTTTTTAACAAGTTCGATATATTGATCCTGCCATTTAGGGAATGCTAAAGAAATGTAAAGAGTAAGCTTTGAAGGCTTTTTAGCATCAAAGTCGTTACTCTTCTTCTTCTTTTTAAGTAAAGCACCCTCGGTTTCTCTGGCAGATCTGGAAATGGTACGGACATAGTTAAGAGCATCAGAGATAGATCTATCGAATGGACGATCAATAGTAGGGAAGTGGGCATTTTGGACAGTTTGCTTGTGACCTAAGACATCGCGCCAAACATATTCAGAAAAATGAGGAGCTATTGGACTGAGCAGAAGGGCCTGAACTTCAATATATCTATGGACCAGATCTTTATGCATACCAAAGCCAACAGAAGTAGTTGATTCACGATAATAATCACGAGCACTTTGGAAATCAAATAAACCAGATTTAAGAGCTCCCTTGTATAAAGCATTCTCATAGTTGTCCTTAGTAATGTTAATTAACTCGTTAATTTCATTAGAGAAGGCTAAGTCAAAGAAGTTATACTCTTCACTGGGACCGGTACGGAAGTCAGTTTCATTCTTAACAACATCCTCCATCCATTCTTTAAGATTAAAGAGACGTAGAATAGCAGCATTGGCGTTACTTTCGTCAAAGTTGGCATCCTCAAACGTATCACCAGCGTCGGCAAGGGCAATTCTAGCAGCATCGGCACCGAATTTCTTAACAATCTCTTCAAGGGTCATGAAATTACCAGTCGATTTGGACATTTTTTCATTGTTAAGCATTAAGTGACCGTTAGCACGGATACCACGGGGCCAGAGATTTTCAGGGAAAATGGCAGTATGAACATAAATGAAGAAGGTTAAATGGTTAGGAATAAGATCTTTACCAGATACTCTGACATCAAGAGGATAGAAGTATTGAAACTCACGACGCATCTTTGTGAGTTTCTCCTTTGGAATGGTAGTATTGAGCTTATTAATATCTTCATCATTAGGACTAGTGAAAATGTAATCCCAAACCTCATCAGTCATCTCTTCAACCTTGATATTTAAAGCACCGGGTTCTTTACCATAGAAGTCACCGTGAAGGAAATGAGAAACGGTATAATAGGCCATATAAATAGTTGAATCTGATAATGACTCGACTAAATATTGTGGGTCCCATGGGATCTTAGTACCGAGGCCATAAGATCTTGAAAGAGCCCAATTCTTTAACCAGTCTAGGACTTTTTCAAAACCGTTTTTGGTTTCTGAATTATAGGTATTCATTTCCGAAAGACACTTTTCGGCCTTTGCTTTCCAAGAGTCCTCACCATAGTCGGTATACCATTGATCTTGAAGAGCAACAATACACTCATCACCACTTCTAGAGATGACCAATCCTTCGGGTTCATTGTATACAAAAGCTTCGTTAGAAGCGATTAAATCAGCCTTGACCTTTGGTTTAGCATCCTCGACTTTTTCACCCTTGTATTTTCCAATGACCATGACACCCTGGTAGAAGCCTTCCTTATAGGCAAGCTCCTTAGCTTGAGTGAGAGCATCCTTATCTTTAGGGGACTTGATTTTAAGTTGTTCTACAAGAGTCTTGGCAGTGAGAGTACCGTAAGTGGGAGTCTCGATGATTGAAACTGGCTCATAAGCGGCCCATTCTTTTTCGATCTTGTAGTATGCAGGTTTGTTTTGAAGTTCAATGGAAGTGATATAATCATCAGGAGAATCACTTGGAACAGATGTCACGACACCAGTACCCTTGTTAGCAAGAACAGTTTCCATAGGAAGGACGCGGAGCTCAGGATAAACTGAAAGAGGAGCTTTGATCTTGGCACCGATAATAGCAGACCCGGAAATATTAGCAACAGGCTTGTAATAGCCCTTTTCAGGAGTTAAATCTTGGAATGACATGTTCTTAAAAGCACGCTCGGTACAAACATAGTACTCATTATTGCCTGCCTTGAAGATGCCGTAGGTGATCTTGGGACTGACAAAACAACAGGTTTGACCATACATAGTTTCAGGACGTAAAGTAGCAGCAACAAGGTAAACAGAGGACTTCTCGGAGATATCAAAAGATTGCTCGCTGAGAACCTTTAGAGCCTCCTGTGGCCATTCAGTAACCTTAATCTTGATACCAGTATACTCTTGAGGATTGACTGCTTCACCAGTCTGTCTATCGTGATCCATACAAGGCTGACCGTCTTTGGCAGAGTAGATAGTATAACGTTTGCCGAACTTGATTTTACCAGCGTCCTTGAGTCTATTCATGTTCCAACGAACAAATGCATCATAATAAGGGTTAGCATTGGTAGTAACAAAAGAACGACGCCAATCGATTCTAGCACCAAAACTGTTACAATCTCTCTGGCAAAGAGGAGGGAAGTACTCGACCCAGTAGAAAGGGTCAGCGAACTTCTTGACTTGTTCACGAGGAATGCCGAGCTGAAGCATAATCTCATGTTGGTACTTGGCTCTGCCTTGCTTAGCGACCGCCTTGGACTTCTTGGCAGTAAACTTAGAAGGATCGGTCTTACCAGCACTGGCTTTCTCTTTGGCAGCTTCTTCAGCCGCAGCTTCAGCGATAGCCTCCTGTTCAGCAGAAGGCACATTCTCGAAATTCTCACCAAATTGTTCAATTTCACGAGTCAGTTTATCGGCACATGCCTTGATGGGCATACCAGTACAATGAAACCCCAGAGGGAAAAGAGCGTGTTTCCCCAACATTCTTTCGTAACCAGTAGCAAACTCGACCTTTGAAAGAGTGAAACAATGACCAGCATGAAGAACACCGTTCATATAAGGATATGCCATAGTAGCAAAGAACTTTGGGTACTTGGCCCGGATCTCTTCACTAGTTAAAGAAGCATCTTCAACAGTAGGAGCATCAATTTCAAATATCTTTTCGTCTGCCCAAGCCTTCTGATATTTCTTTTCGATTTCAATTAGAGTATCGCGCCTAGCGGTCTTGAAGGGTTTAGTTAGTAACCGACTCCAATAGCAGATTGTCTGTGAAGGGCACACTCACATTCTCCATTTTGAGAGTTTTGGCCTCCGGGGTCGCTTTCACATCAACTTTTCCAGACGACATGATTTAATTTGATCTAGTATGTAGCGTATGTGACTCTACAGAGATGGGTCTATATATCAACATATAAATGGTGATCCAACTGAAAAATTGATCACTCGTCTGAGTCAATCAATTTTTTGGGGTATGGGTTAGGGTCACGCCGCGTCCTCTCAAGGGGGACCTGGCTCTTGCCGAGAGACAGTTCTGCCTATACTCGGAGCTCCCAGTCTGGTAGACGACGGAGTAGGTCTTGACTTAAATGGCAAGCATCAAGCATCAGCTCTGCGAAGCCGAGCTACTACGAGTCTGGGCAGAGCCCAGCCGCCAAAGGCACGCCTCCCTGTCAGGGAGGAAGTCAATGAATATATATATATATATATATACATATATTGGCTATGAACGGTCGAAAAGACCATCGTCGTCTGATTCAACGTCGTCGCCGTCGGAAACTTCCCATTGAGATCCGGACTCAGCATGAGAATCGCCGTTTTCGGAAGAGGATGAGCCTACAGCCTCTGATTCGTGAAGTAGGTCTGAATCAGAGTCACCGTCTCGTAGACTTTCCATAGTGAGGTTCTGAAGAAGCTCATTTTTCGTTTGCAGCCCTGATTGTACTTGGTATTGGCCCTCGACGTTGCACGAGGTCAATTTGACCTTGGATCGAATCGTACATGCCTTGCCGATGACGCAGTTTTCTAACACTACGTCGTCCTCGATAACGACGCCGTCAAGAATGACACAGCCAGTGATGCGGCATTTTTTGCCGATTTTACAGTCGTGGCCTACGACGGTTCTCTTGATGCTGGTTCTTTCGGCAACTACTGTGTTATTACCCACAGCAGCGTCAGCACCAATGGTAGCTTGACCCTTTACTGCTGGCTGACTATGATGAGGCCCAAGTTTCTTGGCTTGTAATCTCATGATGTATCTATTTGCTTCAAGATAAGCAGATACTGTATTAGCACGAATGAATGTAGTCGAATCAGACGACGATTCATGTGTTGAAGGGATGATATTCATCAACACCGTTTCAAGAGGCTGACGATGGCGCCAGGAACGACGGGCGATATCTCGAACAATGCGGTCGACGTTTTTATTTTCAGCACTGACTCTGCTGTTATCATTTGCAGTCATTTCACTAGTAGCCAGGATCGCCAATACTTTGTATGAACAGAAAAATATCGACGCTCTAAGTATCTTGCCTGACACCACACTATATGGGAATCTCCAGAGCATGCTCATTCTAACCTCTAATGCCTTTCTACTGAGTATTTCTTCTTTACTATAAATATCCAATAACACTGGATCTGAATGCTTATTATCCGGAGTGTGGACAATATAATCGGCAACCAACGATTTCTTATCGATAGCTTCTAAATTATTTCTATAATAAATTCCAGACACAATGGCCTTGCCGCCTCCTTGGTTATTACGATGTACGTTTATCAATTGCTCAGGATCGATGTCCGTGATGAAATCGCATGGTAGAATCACAAAGTCGGAAGTGATTCTGCCTGCCAATTGATAAATGACTTGGCCAGAGTATTTTGCATCTTCGACTCCGACCACTTCTATATGGGATGAAGTATGGTTTGTTTCTATATATATCTTGACTTCTTCATAATATCTTGATGGTACAGCCACAGTGATCTCTATTTAATGAGTTAGTGGATCGGTCAATATTCGACAAAGATAAAGTAGCTATAATAGAAGCAGCAGCAGCAGCAGCAACAACTCTTGAATGAAATCCTACTAAATATCAAATCATCGCCATATACTTACTGCTGAATTTGGCTCGTTCACACCATGAAACCGGATATGAGACCATGGGCTTGTTCGCTATGGGTAGTAATGGCTTACATGTTCCCGAAGCACGAACCGCGGAGAAAGGACTCAAATTACGGCCCTCTCCGCACAGGATTATGGCATGGAATTCCATAGCTTGTACTCTCGCTATAGATCAAAGGTTGCACTTGTATATTCTTGTCGTCTCTCGTGCTAATTGTCTAAGCTGAGATTGATTTTTCAACCTGGATGCGGGTAAGGGCATATGCGAATGTAAGGAGAGCGAGTAGAGCGGGAGAAGCTTCTCAGTGGAGATGCCGCGAGCGCATCGATGCACGGCTGTAATCCTCTCTAAGTGTCCTGTACGTTCCCATCAATAATCACATCAATTCAACTCAACCTCTATAAACCATACCGCCAGTCAGCAGTACCAGCAGATCGATTTGTTACAAAGGTTTTTTTCCACGCCCACCGCTTCTGTACAGCCTACATTTGACCGAGAGATTGTTCATTATCGACCGATATAACCCAATTAGCTCAATTAGCATAGTCTGGCCCTTACGTGATTGTTCAATTGAACTTTTCCTTCATTGCCCAGGAACTGGTCGTTTGTCGTTGCCACCACCATCATCATCAACATGTCCGAAGAAAGAGACCCCTTATTAGCTGCTCTCGAGCAAGAAACAGGCCAAACCGAGTCCGCCACTTCAGAAGTGGACGCTGCTCGTGAAAAGGCCCTTGAAGATTTCAAAAAGAAGCTCAAAGACCACCGACAATGGGACGCTAAACTAAAAGAGCTTCGACTCAACATCCGCGGCCTTGAAAAGCAATTCGACAAAACCGAAGACGTAAGTACCTCCCCAACTCTGGTTTGCAGAGCTTCTACTGGTTTAGGCAGAGCCCAGCCGCAAGAAACACCACCAACCACCCCCCCTGTCCCGCCTGGTTTCTAACAAAGTCAGGATATCAAAGCCCTCCAGAGCGTAGGACAAATCATTGGAGAGGTTCTAAAGCAATTGGACGACGAGCGGTTTATCGTTAAAGCATCCAATGGACCCAGATATATTGTCGGATGTCGAAACAGCATCAAGAAAGAATCGTTGAAACAAGGAGTCCGCGTCGCCTTGGATATGACTACATTGACTATTATGAGGCTCTTGCCTCGTGAAGTCGATCCACTGGTGTATAACATGACGACCTTTGAGCCAGGAAGCCTGACATTCGGCGGGATCGGTGGCTTGAACGAGCAAGTTAGAGAATTACGTGAGGTCATCGAACTGCCTCTTAAGAATCCCGAGCTATTCATCCGAGTGGGCATCAAACCGCCTAAGGGAGTCTTGTTATATGGTCCTCCTGGTACCGGTAAGACATTGCTGGCCAAGGCGGTCGCAGCGACTATCGGAGCCAACTTCATTTTCTCGCCTGCTTCTGCTATCGTTGACAAGTATATTGGAGAGTCGGCCAGACTGATTCGTGAAATGTTTGGCTATGCCAAGGAGCACGAACCGTGTATTATTTTCATGGATGAGGTGGACGCTATTGGAGGAAGGCGTTTCAGTGAAGGAACATCGGCCGATCGAGAGATCCAGCGTACTTTGATGGAACTGCTCAATCAGATGGATGGATTCGATTATCTTGGGAAAACTAAGATCATCATGGCCACCAATCGTCCCGATACTCTTGATCCAGCTTTACTTCGTGCAGGCCGTCTTGATAGAAAGATCGAAATCCCCCTACCAAATGAGGTTGGTAGACTAGAAATCTTCAAGATCCACACTCAGAACGTCAGTAAA
This sequence comes from Sugiyamaella grinbergsii, assembly GCA_030579895.1. NCBI lineage: Eukaryota > Fungi > Ascomycota > Dipodascomycetes > Dipodascales > Trichomonascaceae > Sugiyamaella > Sugiyamaella grinbergsii. Next base: position 243,880 of record JAKTRT010000015.1, read on the forward strand.
CAAGGCGAATTCGACTTCGAAGCAGTGGTCAAAATGAGTGATGGGTTCAACGGGGCCGATATCCGTAATGTCGTGACCGAAGCGGGCTTTTTCGCTATTCGCGATGATAGGGACTACATTGTTCAAAACGATCTTATGAAGGCCGTTCGTAAAGTGGCTGAAGCCAAGAAACTGGAAGGTAAACTTGAATATGAAAAGTTGTAGAGTTTTTATAATATAATATTCGTTTTTGCAGCTGTCGTGTTCGTTCTCCATGGGGTGTGCCTCCGGCGGCTGGGCTCCGCCCAGACCGGTTGGCTCGCTTCGCTCGTTTACGGGGTGAGTAGGTACTGGCCTGAAAAAGAAGCAATCTACGGGTCTGAGCAGAGCCCCAGCCGCCGAAGACAAGTGCCTGAGGGAGAACTATAGTGGTAGAGATAGAGATATACATTATCATAATTCATTAATATCATAAGCAGGTATACGTGAGAAACGGTCCAGTCCGAGGTGTCACGCTCACGTTTCCAGAACATTTGAAAGGACGTTGAGAAAAGAATCGCGCATTTTGCGGGCTTTGGTCTTGGCTTTGTCGTCACTTGCCAGAGATAGGGTGAATACAGCAGGCCCGTTATCAAGAGCAACTACATTTAAAGAGTAGCCACATCCGAGAGCATTGTTGTGGACTGTACTTGGCTGAGAAAAGGTCAACTTGTTAAGAGTGACTTCCGCCTGAGAGCTTCGTCGGCCTAGGGAAACAAGGCCAAGATTGTTGACTTCAATGAGGTTTTCCCGCGGCTTTCTGGTCATCGACTGAATACGCTTTTTCATGTCGTCGCCACTGTACCAGACAGATGGCGTCGATAGTGCACTTCTTCGAAGAGATTCAGGACTGCTGGAGCTACTGGTCAGATAGGTGTTGAAATGCTTGGCCCATCTGTCAGGAAAAACAAACTGTCGAATGGAAGAAGAGAAATTGGTCAGTGAGTGGTTGATGTCGAGCGAGAAATTACCAAGCACTTCATCGTTAAGTTTACTACGAAGTAGCGGTCTAGCGTTAACAGTAGTACAGGTTAAAAGCTCGAGTTCCTCGTTTTGAAGAAGATAACTGGGCATATGTTCAAGCACGCATTGCATCAACGCAGCATAGAATACCGAAGTCATGGTCACTCCTCGATGTTTGACATTGGCCATAAGACGTCTCACGAATAGAGCCGGCACTTCAAATATCAGTGTAGATCCGGTATTATTAGTAGACGAACGGATATCCGGTCCAGACCAAATGCTTTTTGGTTTGTTCATTTTTAAGAGGCCCTTGAAATGAGACTGTTTAACCGGCCTGATTCCCATCAAGTCATCCAGGGACTCTGGGAGTGACAATGGAGATGTTTCAACAACCCAGGTGGTTCTATGCTGTGCGAGTTTGTTTGGGAATGCCATGTTTCGACATAGCTTCTTGTGGAAATAGACACCCGAAGATTCGTCAAAGCAGCCTCGGTCAAATACAAACGCAACTTCGTACTCAGAAAGAACGTATAACCTCCATAGTGGTAGATCCTTTTTATCGTAAGATATCTGGCACCGTTCAGACACAGTATGTAAAAACTCCCGCAAGCTCTCAGTAGGATCAAACGTTACGATCTCCTCCAAATCGAAAGATGTGATTTTCGTTAGATTGAGGAGGTTCTTCTTAGTCGATCCGAAGATATTCGCGCCCAGCATTGGCTCGGAATATATGAGATCCACCAAAGCTGGATATAGATTATCTCTAGTAATCGCATTGGAGTATGTACCAGCCACTACTGCAATTGAGGTAGGCATTTTGAGGACATTCTGATAAGCACGGGATTTTTCAATTGTACTCAAAGGGCGCGTTGGAAGCGGAGAAAGAATTGTCGATTCAGAATATATCGAAGAGCCAAGATATACGGATGAAGTACTAGACGTTGATCTTAGAGAAGAAGTAGACGCTCGAGAAGAGGCTCGCGAATAACCTCTCGACGAGCTTCGTAACGAAGCGAACGACGAATAGGACGATATCGAAACTCTATTGTTATTACTGATATGAGCCATGAGAGATTTTTTCTATGGTAGAGTAGTAAAAAGTACCACAACCAGTTCATATATGAATGGTCCGGTTCATTACATATATATATACAAACCAATTGCCAAATCGGATATATTTTGTTATTATTATTACCCCCCGCTCCTCTTCCTCCTCCAATCAGCCTACCCTTGCGGGACTAATTATCATGTATCTGCACATTCGCTACTCATGTCGGGCTCTATTCATGTACAGGAAAGAGCGTATCGACGTGTTAATACAGTAGGTTGCCGATTAAGGTTTGGATAGTCTCCTTCTGTCTATGAATCTCGGTTACAGTCTTGGTTTGCATTTCCCGGGTAAAGAGGTGAAAGTTAAAATAGCAATGCAAGGTGAAGAAGAGACAATGAATGCAGTTCTTCTGGAAGGACCCTACGCATACATGACAGGGATGTTATTTCAGGGCAGATCTAAAAGGCTTATAAAGAATATTATCAGGGCGGCTTACGCAGGGGGTGGTATAAGTTATACGGTAGATGATAGTGCACGATTGGCAACGATCTTGTCATGAGTGATAATTTTCGATTCATAACTAGTGATAAGTGAGCAAAAAAACGGTTGTTCCTGGCTGTTACGATGTCGCAAGGGGTGGGAAATGCGACAGTAGGCAACTCGAGTGACTATCTGCCGGCAATAACCAACTATGCACGAAGTAGATAGAAGCTGCTATTGTAGATCCGCCGGAGAGCGCTCGTTTCATTGTACGGGAGCACGCCTATGAATGCATTTGTTTATTTTTACTTTTTTTATTCTCTTAGTATTATTATTTGTTTCTGTTATATAGATTCTACTATGCTATGTATGGTCATGAGCTCTCTTGCAAAAGATCGCCAAGATAACTTAAAAAGTAATGTCGTATTTGTGCACAGTGCGATCTGGACGCATCGTCGTTCGCAACCGTCATAGAAATTGAAAGCGGACCATCAGGAATACTCACGCAATTGATTAGGTAGGGAGCCCCCAAGGAGGAAGACGCTTGTGCGAACACCATCTTGTCAATAGAGAAATTATGTGACTCTCCTCGTGTGAGTTTCACATTGCCCAGATTAGAGATCTCGGCAAACGACCGCCGGAACCCCTTTTCCGCCGATTTAAGCAAGTGATTCCGAACATCCACGTACCCAAGCATCCCGACCATATAAAGAGGCGACATATCAGTCAAACTGGTTCCTAAACCTGAAGTAAACTTTGTTGCAATTGCTTCCAGTGGCTGATCCTTAATATCGCGGTTTAATTTAATAGAATGGTCATAGGCAGACACATAATTGCCAAACGAATTATCACTATCTTGACGGCAAAAGCGGCGTGCATTGATGGGACAGCTGTAAATTAGATCCCGATGTTGGACATAATTATTCTCAGACCTTGCTGATATGTATGCATCTAGACTTTTCATATGTATCGCAGCTAACATGCCAGTAATCGAAGTTCCAAATTGACGCGCGACAGTAAGGAGACGATCAAGTTTGGCAGCAGAAATGTCAAAGAAGATTGTCTGCGATTTGTATGGGAACGAGCCATCAGGAAGCTTCCAATCAACGTTGTCGTGTTCCATAGAGGGTGGATGTCTATCGAACAATTCATGATATAAGATTTTCGCCACGAAGATCAACGATGGGCGAACATCAACCTTATCTTCAAACGATTTCGATAAACTACCGGTGGTGGGTGTCCCATGAACCTTAATTAGATTGGAACCGGTGGTATTCGATGTGTTCTCGGTACTAGCCGTACTGGAGTAGCTGGGAGCCTTATCCAGACTGTTCAATGCATGGAGCAGCTTTGAATGGAAAATTGGCCCGGAATTTCCATCAAAGGCGCAGTGATCAAACCCCCATACCAATTGCTGACGCTGTACTGTACCATTACCGACTTCCGACGACGACGACGACGTATCGTCACCGCCCCCTATAACGTATAGACGCCAAAATGGACGCAATGTATCATTATATCGAACCGACGAATCGTGCCAATCAGAATTGAATAGTTTACAATTAGCAAACTCTTCGAGGCTTGACTCTTCAGGTAAAAATTTTACAATTAAATCCAAGTCAATGACTGGGATCTGTCGTAGAACGGGATTAGGTTTCGACTTGCCGGGAGAAATGTCGAAAACATTTGCCGATAATATAGGGTTTTCGATAATGACTTGATTTAACGCTTGATAGAGCTGTGATTTGGATATGGGCTTGTTGTAGGTCGCTGCCACTAGTACCATGGGCATCATATTCAAAACATTTCTATACGCGGAGTACTTTTCCAGATTCCCTAGTATTTAGTTAGCAAATTGATTACTATATATATATAGGTCGTATCTTCTGCTTACCAAGTTCGCGTTCCATTGCGGTTGGTCAACTGAAAGAGATGTAGTTATGTTAATATAGTGCTGTGTGTTTAGTACTTGACAACAAATCTAGTCTGGTCAATGAATAGGTGTTGAATTGAATAACATGAATGTTCGTTTATTTATGTCGATGTCTGCCTATACAAGCACGGCGCTCTACAGCTGGTAATTTTGATGTAAGACAGCTGAGATCTAATGAGACCCTTTGGAGACCTTACAAGTTAGCCTTGCGTACAATGATAGAATACTATAGTCAAGATAATAACGATAGGAAACAATTAACTGGTAATTTAAAATAGTGTCCAATAATGTTGAGAAGAAAAACTTACAAATTGATAATGGACGATAACAACGAGTAATTAGTATGTTGCAGTATAATATTCACGTCCACACGGTATCTCTCTATATATGTACAATTATATATATAAATACATATAAATACATATAAATATATATAAATATACCAATACGGATATATAACTCTATGAATATGTACATCCAAGACCCTTTCCACACGCTCGTTAATTAATACTGGCTTTCTCGATGCTCACCTTGCATATATGCAGTTACCCCGGACTTCGGCCTCTCGACCTGCATCCTTTTATTAATTATGATACAAGAATAATAATCATGGTTAAAGTCCTATACAATATAAGTAAAATTAAAGGCCACTACAGCAGAATCATTATCATATGTGCTGCTAAAAATATAATTTATTTGGTTACATGTCACTTCCATATTCAGAGCACTTTACTATTTTATATCTCACTTGGATTTTACAGTCAGCTAATTCATATAGTGGAGATTATTCTACCCATATCGTAGAATCAAACGAAAGTGACTTATTGCTCTTTTCTTGGAGACAGTTATCAGATTAGTTGACATTCCTAACCCGCAGTGGTGCGGAGCGTACGTACAGTGTAAGGAAATATCAGTACAGTTCAATATGGGCAAAGAACCTCGCCCGTTTGTGGGAAAATTCATACCCTCAGGCGATGAGTTCGTGACGTTTTTAGCTGGAAGGTTGGTGGTTGACTGTTTTCAATTCGAAACATGTGACGAGTTGTTAGCATACGTTGTGAAACGGTTAGCAGATTGGAATGACCCACCGCCGGAGTACTTGGTTGTATTGAAAGATAGCAAGAGTCAACTAGGGAAGAAGATCCTAACCGATTGTGAAGAGCTGAGCGATTTAGGCTGTCATGAGCTTAGCGATCTGTTGATTTCTATTAACCAGGTTAACGAAGATACATTTTACACGCTAGTTATGCCGGAATAAGTGCCCCATCAGCAGCTAACTGATAGAGTATCTTTCGCGATACTTTTGAAACTTGAGAATCGTTTTCCAGAAAGTTTCCGCACTAGTTACGCTGTCTCAGTTAAGACAGACGATGGCCGTGAGATCCTACCCGATGGATCAATTATTGATAGTAAGAGGCCACGAAGGCCACAAATCCCCATCTTGGTAGTTGAGGTCGCCAACTCCGACAGCAGCAGAGATCTTTTACATAAGCTAGGAAAATGGTTTGAGGTTGGTGATAACGTTAGTGGCCGTGTCAATGTTGGTGTTGGTGTTGATTTGATTTATGAAAAACGCAATGACGGTGTGCAGCGGACGTCAGGGTCTATCAGTCTATTGCATCGACGGTTGAAAGAAATAAGTTTCAGGGTGTACCTGCGAGATATGGAGGTATATGAGGAATGTAGAGTTGTTTTTGGAGCTGGTGGTCAGTGTTTGTTCCGAGAATGTGAAGATGGTACGATTCGAAGATCATTGAAAGTCCCCGAATGCTGCTTATTCGGTGTAACAAGAATAGATTTTGTAATACTTGAAGAAAAGGATATACAAGAACTTTCTGACATAGTCTATGAGGATCATGAGTACGAAGTTTCCGAGAATGATAAGAGTAATAATTTTAGGAATGGTAACTAGTGGTAATCATAATATAATTCGGCTATAAATAATATAACTTGGCTATAAATAATTTGCACAGATGAATAGAGCAGTCAGAAACGGTCCAGGCGTGCATGTATATACCTTGTAAGATACACGTCACATAACGCATTAATTAGCTAGGATTGCAAGTGTTGATTAGCTACTATCATTTAAAGTATGTATCAGTGTTGTTTATGTAGTAGTGATTATTATGATGGTATAGCGTTTATTATCATTTTTGTAAGTATTTAATATGATTTAATACACATTCATGTTGCATATCACGTGATACAAATCAAGACGATTAGAACTGATGTGGGTCATATTCTGCCAGCTTCGGCCACATCCAGAGTACAATCATATTCAAGCCTCTGAGAGCCTTGATCAGTGATGCAGTGGGAGGGAGACAATGTGTGAACAGAAGGTGTGGAAGATTTGCTTTCGCTACATAGGCGTACGTATTATGGCTACTGAATAATTTATTCATGTTAATGAAGGGTAAGATCTGCTACTTTACTCTGTATACGGAAAATACTTCCATATACAGTATAATACCGCACCCCTATTCAAAACAAACGCAATACTAGGGGGCTGCCAACCGGACAGGACATGACATGCCGAGTAAGGTTGACTGCCCCCCAAGCGGACGACGGATGACATGTTCCGATCGCCAATTTAAAATGTCCAAAAAAACCCAAACCATCCAAATTATGCTAAAGAACACGTCTACTCACAAAAAACCAAAAAAACAAGTCAACAAACCGATAGCCACATAACAATCGCCAACAAATGGTATCACCCAAAGCCAGACAATTACGTTACCGCTGCACCAACAATATAAATAAAGTCAAACAATCAGCTATGTTTCCTTGTCTGAGTATAACAAATTTACTAATTGAAAAATGAAATACCGGAGAGTTGGGTCTATGGAATGGACAAGTAGCAGAAATGCTTTCGAAAAGGCACCTACCTATGCTGTTCCCAATTTTTTTTATCCTTTTTTTTTATCCTTTTTTTTTTTTTTCTTTGGAAATAAAGTATGAAGAAAGAAATATTTCTGGAAAAAGAGCGAGAACTCCAGTTTATATAGATTTCGAAAATGGGGTAGCGGACTCGAACACCCCATAACATTTAAATTGGAGGCGCGTAATATTGAAACTGATACTGGCCGCATGGCTGCCGCAGGTCATATGCAGGTTATATGCAGGGTCCTCGTCCCTGATTGTATGACAAATGTAACAGAACAGTTTTGAATGAATGTATTCATTTCGGGTGACGACTATCGAAAACACAACAGGAAGATTTTGACAAGCAATTGAAAAATCTTGAATACCAAACTGAAGTGGAAAGAAAGCAATCTAATGCTCACCATAAATACTACTGAAATGCAAGAGAGATAAAGAACAAACTCGTTTGGACAAAAGGAAATTGGATTAATCATCAAATGAGGATGAACAACTAATAACCAAGATTCAAAAAGATGAAACAAACTATGATAATAACAATGATAAAGATGACAATAAAATTGAAAATGAAAAGGAAAAATCAACTATTGGAATGGAGAAATGGAAATTTCGACATAAGAAGGATTATTTTTCCTGAAACTATGAAAGGT